>VZTL01040998.1:0-17232 GCA_013400535.1 Scopus umbretta
TTGCTGCTCCTCCATAAATTTTGACAACACCTGCTGCTCTCACAATTCCTTCATATATTACATCTACAACAGAAGCTTGAAAACACGCGCTGCTCACACTTCATTTAAACAGCTACCTTCCTGACATAATGCGCCAATTCCAAAACCGCCCCTTCAAGCAGTTTGGTTTCAATAAAACAGGCGTGATAACGAGTTAACAACGCTGAGGGTGAACATCTCTTCAGACCTACCCCAGGTTCTTCAGCTGTCCCAGCTGCTCTTCCTACTCCCCGGGTCATCTCTTGTCTTGGGGAACCACTTGTGCCTGCTTTGGCCATTGGTTTCAAGGACTCAGCAGGATGCATTTAACCTTCTGCCAGAAGGATCAACACCCGATAGGAGTGTGGAAAAGTTTTAGGCATATAATGCCAGCCTGCTCTATTCCCTTAGGCTACTTCTTTGTATTACATACTAAGGAGCTTTCCCAAGAGCTGGTCAAAGAGTACAATAATAATCTGATTTACAACTGGAAGTGCTGAATCTGGATCACTATGATTCAGAGAGTCACAGTATTAGTTATTAATGAGTATTCGGCCTACTGCTGGGTATCTGTGAAAATGCTCCCAAACCCTCAGAGTTTAAGGAATTTTATCCTGAATGATATTCACCCTGGAATTTACATGTTGTCATTCTTCCATCTAGAAGTATTTGTCATCCATAGACCAGAAAAAATCCCAGCCACTTTTTGGTTTTCTGAGCAATCAGAAATGAATAAACATAGTAAAAATAAATGGTTTATTTTGAGTAAGCTGAAAAGCAATTGTTCTTCTTCTGCACTGGCTATGCACACATAAGTATTAAAATTACAGGTGTCAGAATGGGTTTGCAAAACATTTCTTATTAAAAAGAGGATTGCATTTCCACCTCCCAGCAAAGGCATGGCTAAACTCTGCTGTAATTTCAACTAGACCTGTTTCACACTGCAGCAACTGGTGAAGTTGCTTCTCTGGCGTTAGGAGTTTTTGACTCCATTATAGGCACCTTTCACTTTGAAGCCAATAGTGCTTCCTTCTCACACTGAAAATGGGCAAGAAAGGAAGGAGGTGAGACAGTACCATTTGAGTATCTCCAACAGTTTGGGGATTTTTGTCCCCCTGCTAATTTTCTTCCCAGTCACTTAGACTATGCTGATAAAAGGCAGGATGCATTTCGGGACACTACTTGCCATTTAAAAAGAAGATAAAGTGCAACCAAAAAGAATTGTTTCTTCCTTTTCAACAACTAAATTGATCTCCTTTGCCTACACTCCTCACCAAGAATCTGACTTCTTCTGGCTAGCTAGCAAATATAAAGTCAAACACCTGTTTACCAGACATAGAGCTATGTGTCTGCTGTTGCCGATCCATCTGTGGAACATAAACATAACTTTCACCAGCTGCTTCTTTTAGCATGGGCTGGTAATGGAAGCCATTATAAAGCATATCAACAACATATTTTCCTAATAATCAGGGGCCAGAGCATCACAGGGTGTAAACTGGCAGAGCCTCACAGAAGGTAATACTGATTTACACCATCAGAGGACCTCACCCTGCTGCATTTGTTTTCTTCACACTCTTCTCCTTTTAGCACCCTTATTTTCCTGGTTTCTAGTTCGTTTCTGTTTTTTTTCCATTATATTATACTAATGAGGCAACATGTTGTGGAATAATTCCTGGACCAGGCTCAAGCAGTAATGGATAATTACCTTGGGTACCATAGAGCCTCAATATTAATGACTCTAAGAAAACCTCTGAAGATTCAGAGGTGTGATACTGCAAAGACTCCAACTGGATTTGGGCCAAATGCTCCATTCGTATAAACACACTCAACTTCAGGAGAATTATGCCTGCTTTTGTTTGTTGCAAATGTGCTGTAGGTGATTCACAAAATCATGCCCAACCATATCCATACTCTTTAGATTTAAGTTGAGCTTGAAATCCCACAGTGCAAACAGCAGATTCCTTTTTGTCCTGCATGAAGGCTAGTGTGTTTCAACTATAATTAAATTGCTGATAGATCCCCTTATCTCTCAGTCTGCTCCAGGATGCAGTAATGAGGCTTTGCTCTTGATGAGCATCAACATACCTCTTTCCCTGTGTCGCATCAGTTAGGCAGGTCAGGATCTTGATGGTGACCCAAGACAACATTCGTCCTCTGACCAGGCAGTTCATTTTCCTTTCAGTGTAAAGGGCAGAAAGGCCATAAGACTTTTTGACTCTTCATTTTCCAGTCAGGAGACAACCTGGGACTCAGAGAAGAAATTCCATTAGTGCCTGAGGCTCTCAAATGGGAAAAACTTGTACACCTTTAGAGATGTCAAATTTGGGGAAGCCCATCCTATTGAGTTCAGCCCAGAAATGGTAGCAAAATTCGCTTTCCTCTTAGTAATTTTGTAACATACGTTGAATGGTGCTTTCCAGGACTTCTGCAATTGCAAAGATCAATGCTCACCTCTAGTATATTCCAACTTAAACTGTGCAACCCTGTTTAAAATGCACTGCTAAAGCATATATTTTCATGTATCATTATGTCTAAATGCATGATAACCAGGTTGCAAATCAAATTATCTGTGTTAAGGTGAATATTACAATGTGACTACTGCCTGCTGGGCCGCGAATGAATCTTGTAAACACAATCAAATATCTCTCCTTCTCTCCCTCTCACACACAGAGACAGACACATGCACGCCCTTGCACAAGAAAAGAGATTCTTCACCTTCTGCCATCGTATTGTCACAGCAGCTCACGTTTATTGTGAATGACATCTTCAGCTACAACTCAGCATGAGCTCCAGTATGCTGGAACTGAACATCCCACCAGGAAAATCAGCAGTGACATTAAAGTTGTTTCATGAATAATGAAAAAATAAATATCACTTTTACTGTAGGTACACAAAATGCTTTGTTTAACTAAAAGCATTCACAGAGAAACTCCAGGTCTCTGAGGGTAGATACTATTTTATTAACTGTGGATAGAGAACTTATTTAGATGGAGCTGTTTTCATTATATTGGTGATTTTCTCAATTATACAAATGAGAGAATATGTGATCAGTACTATTAGTGGGATACAGACTTCTGTTTTACAAAACTCTAAACTCTCAGAAAATCACAAAAAAGCAAATTCTCCATGCTTGCAGCCCCTGAGTCTTTCAGCCACTTACATTCATATAAGAAGGTTTATATGTCTCCTAAGTCCATATTTGTGTAACAATAGTTTTAATCATTTATGGGGGCAAAAAGGCTTCGGAGACAGTAATGCAATTACCTAAGTGTATAATGCGAAAGAGAATTCAATTGCCTTGATGCCATACAAGGCAAGCTTATTACAGGATCCCAGCAAAAGACGCTCAAAACACGACTTGCACTGCGTGCAGAGTTTTGCTGGCAGCATCGGTGTGTGTTCCTGCCAGCCGTCACAAGTTCATAATCACAATTTTCAGGGAGAAGAAACAAGCCTAGTTTGAATTACAGGGTTACAGTGACCAGAGATTTATATAAAAGTTATTTGTAGTGGAAATGCTATATTTTGTCCTATTAAGGACTGAGCAAACACACTTTTTACATAGCATTAACGTGTCATCCAAAAGTGAAATCTTTCAATGATTTCAGGCTTTGTGCTAGACTGAAACTTGTGATTCTAAAATGCAATGACTTTTAATGAAACGCAAATATACTTGCTTCCAGGAGTAGAATATAATCTCACTACTATCCATTAAAAAAAAAAAAAGGGGGGGTGGGTGGCTGTTATTCCCCATTCTTTGGAATGTTTCATCTATATTCATAGCAAGAACTCTGAGAAATGTTCCAAAGTGCCAAAAAGTATGAAAATTAATACCAAACACATTGTCAATATCCTGCTAACTATTGCTTATGAACTTAACAGCATGGAAATAGTTATTCTCAGTAGAACTTTCTGAATGGCTATCATGAATAATCAGCTTCATAAACAGTTCAACTGTTAAGTACAGGCTTAATATTAGTGATTCAAAACACCCACCTTCTCTCTCAAGTGAACAGACTTAGTTTTCAGCTTTCACAAAAATGGTGTCTTTTCTAGAGACATAGATCTTGTATTTTTTATATAAAGTAGGATACTTTATGAGTTCTTTCTTGTGAGTGCAAGTTGCCTATATTTCCTATTCATAGAGAAATGCTCATTTCCCATTTAAAAAACATACATGTATTTATTCTTATGTGCTTAACAACATTCTAAATGGCAGTAACAAAAAGAGCAGTAAACAGAAATAATCCACCTTAGTGGTACCTGTACACAAAGCCTCTACTCCTTCTTTTCTTTACCTTTAAACAAGACACAAAATTAAGAGTACTTTTTTTTTTTTTCTTTTCGACATGTGCTAATGCTTGCAGCAAAAAAAATAAGGAGATAAGTCTCTTCAGGCTTCCACTACTGTCAGGTGGGCTTAGGCAGGTGGTTTAGAGTTCCTTCTTACTAGCTGCAAGGCTAAATCATGAATTGAGGGAGGGCCAACATTCAGATCTGACGTGGAGGAAGAGGTGCATCAGGTATCCCTTGTCACACAGTCAAAAGAGTTAAAAGTAAGCAAATGTACGAGCAAGTAAACCCTTTGTATTAATGGGGAATGTGTCCGTCAATAGCAATGCAAGCTGTGTTTCTATTATACAAGAAAGGTAAAAGTATTCCACTAGGTCACTTAGTTACTTCAACCAGATGGAATCTAAAATGTTCAGAAAATTAAAAATCCATTTATTCCTCCAAAGTTGCATTCCATCTGTTTTCAGACATTTATGGAATCTTTTTGCATACAGGATATGGCAACCACTGGTGCCTTGGAAATATTTCTTCTCCATGCAGCTCACAGAAAGCCAGGCTGGATATAGACAGCACCAGAGTAAGCCCTTTTTTCAGGTGCTCCTATTTCTCTTCAAAATGTAGGAAACTTTAGTCTTGTTTTAAATAGAGAAATCATAAAATCCAGTGTATTATTGTCTTCAAAAATGCAACAGGAACTTCTAAACTAGAAAAAAAAAAAAATAATCAGGCTATTCCCTGCTCTTTCCACCTTGAAAATTTTATCTTTCCTGCCAGTCTGTTTCTCATTTTCAGCTTGTGGAGACAATAAGAATGATTCAGATGCTACGAAGGAATGCAGCCTGGCATGTAGTGATCTCCACCCTGAAGATAAAAGTGACAAAATTACCCCAGGAGTTACGAGCTCTAGTCTTCATCAATCATCTTTCATGAAATATTTTATTTCGTTCAACTACATATTGTGCCTAGGTCTAACTGGGGTATCGTTCCCTTCCTTCTATCCCTGTTCTCAGCATCTTCAGCTTCACCAGATGGAAGGATATCATCTGGCATGCAGGCCAGGCTGAATTTTCTGTATATGACACAAACATCCACATTTCCTCTGTTTCCTTAGGACCTTCTTTGCTTTGCAGTCAGTGGCTCATACAATAGTTCAGCATCAACGAGCATTATCCTGCTTGGTGCTGAGAATATTTTATCCCCTGGTGAAGCTCACCCATAACGTAAGTACAGGCTATATCTATATCATCAGCTAAGTTATATTCCCACTTCTCTCTTGATTATCCACACCTCAGATTAAATCACTCCCAGCTCCTGTGTTGGAAGGAGCCAACTGCATCCCTCAAGCTGCAAGACATTCAGCAGGTAACTGTGCCCCAGGACTACTTCTTATAGGTCAAAACTACACCAGATTTGGTGATCTTAGAGTCCTCCAATGCTACACCAGCAGTCCTTTGCACCATAAACACCTGATATGCCCTTATGCCAAGGCCCTGATTACTTCAGAGGATGTGACTCGGGGGGATACATGCCGTTCATTATCTACATCTGCATTTTGTTCACCTCCCCGAATCCTTTGGGTAACTGGCAGGTGACTGTCACATGGAAAGACAAAGCACCCAAAAATCCCAGGCCGGCACATAAAAAAGCAGAGGACTGGCTTTTGCAAGTGTAAGACTGCAATAAAAAAAAATACTGAAAAAGAAAATCACATATGGTGGATGATTTGTTTTGGTCTTTGTGTTTTGTTTTGAATATCAGGTCATGTCATCACATTTTGTTCTGCAACCCAAGGGTGGGGGGGGTGGGGGGAAGTTAATATTCATACCAGTCTCATGCTGCCCAAAGCTGACACTTAAAAACAAAAAAACCCACACACAAATTCAGAGAGAATTTAGCAAGACTGTTACTGAAAACTGGTACCAGTGACATCAAGTTGTCCTCAAGTTCTGCTATAACAAGCCTGCACTTTTCATCACTCCAGATTTGAAATCCACCAGGTTTGACTTTGGGCTTGAGGACCACATGCTAAAAGACCATACTGAATCAGCAGCAGAACCAGAGACTAGATTTCCTCTCTTTTTTGGACAAATATTCTCCTTTAGTCATTGGGAAAGCTGACACTGAGGAAGCTTGCTGCCCGAGATGGACAAAACACAAGTGGCAAAACCAAAAAAAACCTTAACTGGTGCAAGAAGGGCTGCCAAGGAGCATCCCAAGAGCGCATCCATCCACATGAGGCAGGCACACATCTCCCTGGGTGTCATCGTCCACGCAAATTAAATACCTCTCTTTCAAGAGTTAAAACTAATTAAAGGTTTCCTTTGACTACACAGAGGGACTCGGACCCACACCGCCTTATCAGCTGAAATGCCTGCACTGCTTCTCTTTAGTTTCACCCATCCCCTGCTAAGTTTAGAAGAAAAGGCAACAGCTGTGGCTACTGACAGAACAAGGTTGGCAGCTGCAAAACTGAGATGCCACATTTCAGTATATAATTTTCTTTCCACAGTGTCTCTCCCTAACTTTCCTCTTTAAGAGGCACTTAAAATCCATGTGTCTGACTCAATTACTGTTATTGTAGCTATGGAACAGAATGTGATGCTGATGAGGGCCTACCTGTCTAGTTAGCTTCCCTTTCTGGATGCTTTCTTTCTTTGATTCAGCATTGCTTGTGACACATGTATTGTCTAAACTATGTTCAAGAACAAGTCTCTAATACATTCAATGGAAGAAGGTGAAAAATCAGAAAACGGCATATCAGTTGCATGTATAAATTTATGTGCTAACTTTAAACATCCTATTTCTGAGAAATATCTGATTTAGAAAGCATGGTTTCGTTGCAAATTAAGAGTAACATTTGCAGTAAAATTAAGAACAAAATTTCTTTTGCTTCCTTTGATTAGGAGAGCATCGACATTGCATAAATGCTCTGTCTTTATGAACTCATCTAGAGATTCTGCGTTCCTTCAGCATTCAGTACATTATCAAATCATATACGAAGTACTATGAATTCATGCCCCAGAGGGCATGAACCCAAATTTAAAGTCATCATCATTCTGTATATTTTCTGCTCAGTTGAAGGTTTTATGATACAGGCTGAATGTCTTTTCAGGACAATCCTAAAAATAAGCTAATGCAGTGGGGACTGAATTTATTGGACATGTACATTCACCTTCAGTTGATGTTCTCCCTAGGTCAGTTCTCATGTGATTGGCAAGGGATCGTGACAGCTTGTATCTTCCTATGAGAAACCTGTGTAGACACTGGTAATTAGAACTGCCACTCAGTCTTCCCTGACAACAGCTACTGCAGTGGCTCTGGGCCTCTGAACTAGCTACTGCCTCTGGAAAATCCTGTTTCCCAGTGTCTTCTCCTCCGTAGGCACATACCTAATTGCATGTAAACATTCTGCAATTTATTACGCGACACAAAAACACTGGTACCTTCAAGCTGAAAATACAGCGGTTGATAAATACTGAAAAACTACAATTCCAAAGTGTCACCTACAATGTAGCTCTCCAGATGCCTTTCCTCACTGGTTGCTGAACTAAGTATATTTCCTCAGTAATGGAAAATCTGAGAAGGGTCTCAGTCTCCTTCTTAAGAAGCCTAATTCTTAGTCAAAGTTATGAGTGCTGAGGCTTGTAAATCAGTTCAGTTTTGGAAAAAAAAGACTCCATTTTGCTTTAAAAATACCAGTGCATTTTCTCTGTAGTATTCTACCTCAATCAGAATGAGAATAAAAAGGCTCAATTACCTATTAGTATATTTTTAGCCATAATTGGTTTATTCACAAACTGTTAATGACTGCAACTAACAAAGAAATGAAAATGAAAGAAAAGTAATACAATAGGAAAATGAACATGAAGCATTTCCAATTCACAGCTGCATTTGCAAGAGCCTATGGATAAGGCAAGATTTTTGGTAATATTTTCAAATGAAAATGAGGCTGAAACATTTCCTTGCACTAGGATATCTACAGAATGAAACCTGGAGTCTGTTCTCGCTTTGCTGCTATTTGGAGGTATCATTTCAGATACAGCTTCCTTATCTGTGAAATGGGGCTAACAACAGAGCTGTAGTTTCCATGCACAGTGCCCAGTTATTTAGATCTCATCATCTTAAATATCATCCTTTTTTCCCCACAGTAGAGAAAAAAAGAGCCAGAGCAAGGTGGTCAGGAATTGTTGAGATTCAGGGTTGAAAAGGCAGTGAGATCTAATCTCCAGACCATGGAAATCAGTGGAAATTGACCTCAAAACACTGTTAATTTCAGTGGGTTTGGGATCAAGGTTTGGGAGAACAAACTTACCATGAAGACAAGTCTTTTTTCCAGAGTAATGCTTGACTTCTTGATAGAAGCAGCCTGTCAGACAGCAGCAGACTGTATCTTTGAGGCAAACCTATACCGAAGGGTTGTATATAGTTGTAGAGTGTCCAGGAGCATCTCAGAGAAGGAGATGCTCCCCTCTGCTTTCCCCACAGCTTGTTCAAGACAACAAGGACGATATTCTGGCTTACCCCCGTGGTTACGAAGAAAATATTTGCCATGAGACCAGGTGTGCAGAGCCCCGAAGAGCAAGGAAGCCAGTTGTGTGGGAAGGGGTAAGTGCAGGGACCTGCTTCTACTTCCTACCCCTTCCCACTGCATCAGCATCAAGCCTGCTGGCCTTGGGAATTTCAGGAACGTTGTGCAGAATCACATGCAGAACTCTGAGCGTGCCAGAGCTGGAAGATATTGCAACCACTGCAATGCTGAGTTAATTTTCCCAGTAGCAATCCCGCCCAAGAGGAGCATAGCACAGTGTATTAAGCATCTTGATAAAGTTTAATGCAACCACTCTTCAAAAACCAACATAGAAATGGCAGTGCTGTATTTTTAGACAGATTGAGTGCACCTCAGTAAGTTTGTAGATGACACCAAGTTGGGTGGTAGTGTCAATCTGCTTGAGAGTAGGAAGGATCTGCAGAGGGATCTGGACAGGCTGGATCGATGGGCAGAGGCCAATTGGATGAGGTTCAACAAGGCCAAGTGCTGGGTCCTGCACTTGGGTCACAACAAACCCAGGCAACGCTACAGGCATGGGGAAGAGTGGCTGGAAAGCTGCCTGGCAGAAAAGGACCTGGGGGTGCTNCTTTTCCAACCTTAATGATTCTATGATTCTATAATTATAAGGGTACTCCCATATACGTGCTTTAAAATAAATCCATTAGTGTAATCATGCAACGGGTCAGAAATTACTGAGAGAATAGTGTACCGTTTCCTTTTTAGACTTCTAATTCAGCATAGTGGCAGTGTAATTGTGCTGTATTTGGGTAATGCTTCAGCACAGTGTGCAGGGGAGTACGTGTGGAGCTCTACCTCTGCTCACAGACACTTCTCGTTGAAGTTAAACTATCTGTTAAACTATCTGTTCCCTGCATTCAAAAGTCCCACTAAATTCAACACCAAGCTCACAGACTTCTACCCCATTGACCGCACCCAGTTTTCAGAGAATGCAAAACCCCATGTGTTGGTAGTGCCAAACTCATCCATTATACTCATCCCTTTTCTCTGGGATGGTGGGGGAGAAAAATGTTAAGATATAAGTGGCAAAGTATGCACTGTCAATCTGTGGAAAAATGCATTTTAGAAATGTCACAGAAAGCTCAGAACATATTATTGCAATAATCCCAGGCAACACAGGCAGAAGATGAAATCTAAAGGAAATCACAACATCTGAAGCACTGAAGTACAGTTATGGCAGCCAAGTAATTAGAACTCTGCCCTTTTAGACAGCATGCAGTATCATTGTGCTTAAGAGCTCATGGTGTCCATTGCATTCCAATTTTGACACAAATAAGCTTTTGCTTATTCCTCTCCCCCCCTGCCCCTTCACTACTGTGTAATAATCTCTATACTAGTTTTCCATGTACTAGTTAGTAGAACAGGTACCTTCTGAGAAAAATATTCTGCATTAAAGATGGTTGCAATGTTACTTTTTTTTTTTTTTTTAATGTAAGTGTTTAGCTACTAGCAGAGGCTGATTAATGGAAAATTTTCTTTTAGAGAAATTTGTGAACTGTTCCTTTTCAGAGCTGTTCTTGTCTGACATTCCTTCCAGTGACCAGTGTCCCAGCTCCAGCCATTCCTGCTCTGTGCTGATGAGGTAAAGGAACTGGGGTAAGTGTGTACCCAATGGGTACTAGCAGTCAATCCCTAAATACATTTAAGCCCATTTCAGTTCAGATTTGATTCTAGAAACCTTACTAACTTTGAAAAGTACCTCATTTCCACTGGTGCGGTCATGAATAGCATCTCTTCTAGCAGGAGAAGGTCAAAACAGTTCTGAAGGTCTACAACAGCACAAAGGACAATTCAGCTGGTACCCCGGGAATGTTCTTAGTTTACATATCATAGAAAGACAGCTAGAAAATTATTCTTGCTGAACCTGACTAAAAATATGTTTGCAACATCATTAATGGATTCTATTTCCTGTAACTGAAAGGCAATTTGATAAATCATCCTTTGCCATAGTGCCACTAATTGCAATGGATTCTGAAAAAAAAATCCAAAATGATTTTTTTTTTAGAAAAGCCACAAATCCTGAAGGTACACTGCTGGCAAGCCCTCGAGTGTTTATATTACAAGCCAAGCAATTTAAGTAATCCCCAAGTTCATTACGTTCAGCTAGATGCTCAGGAGAGGTCCTCTCTTCCATTGGTTTCCAAGAATACACCAATATAGAGCGTCTTATTTTTCACAACTGATAGGTTTTGTGTGGCTAGGACTAAATTACAGTAGCAGGATTTTAACAACTGCGGAAAAGACTATAAAACTTTCTGCCCCTTATTAACTACTGTGTGACTATTAGGTTTATGGGCAATGTTAACATTGCAGCATAGGAACAAAAACATTGTAAACGGTCTCCAAAATGTTGGGAAGCAATTTTCCCCAGGAGAGGCAGGGGGCCCTTCCAAGCCCTGTAAGGTATGGAAAGGGTCATGTGGCACACATGCAAAACTAGGTTAAACTCTCTGTTGCTAAGTAATTAAACCTAATTGTAAACCTGGGCAAGTGCTAATTTTAAAACTGAGCTCTCTGTTCAGAGCTCTAAAATCTCCATTGAAGGTTCATGGAAAATGAAAACTGCCTCTTTAAAAGAAATCAGCTTGCAGCTCCCCGGAACGGAGCCCCTGGGCAAGTGGTTCAAAATATGATTTTTATAAACAAATCTGACATAGCAAACTTAATGCAAAACCCTATGCATATAACATCACTTATGTGTGCAACTCGTTTAAATTATAGCTGTAGAGAGAAGGAAATAAAACTGGCATATTAACCTTTGGCACAACAGTGCTCACATACTAGCAATGTACAGCAGCAGATGATATTATTGTGACTCCCACTAGTATTGTCACAGTGAAGGGTCTGTCAAAATTCATGTTCGAAACCTCTACAGTCAGAGTTTATTAATTCAGCCATGAGCATCCGTTCCAGACATACCTTGTCATGTATAGTCTTAAGAGCAAAATCTTTTTTACTGCAACTTCCCTTTCCCCATCACCATTTAAAGTCACTGAATGCAAAAATAAAATAAAATAAAACAGAAATTCATGAAATACAGCATTTCTTCATCACCATCATACTTAAAAACACTGAACACAAACGTAAAACAAACCAGAAATTAATGAAATATAGCATTCCGCACCTTAGTGCCAAAGGCTCATTGGATGCCTTGCTTCCCAAATGTCCTTTTTACAGAATGGTCTGCTAATTCTTCCTCGAGAGAGAGAACCCTTTCCAGTAGTTCAAAAGGACAAGCTAAATGCATAAGCAAGATAGACTTAAAAAACAACTTGCAAATGACATTTAAAACATTCTTAGTTTTTTTTGGTGAATGCTCCACATTATTGAATACATTCCTATATAACTAACAAAAGCATCACATAAAATGAGCCTTCCTTATAAAATAATGACTTACTGTGAGTAGCTTTGACAATGTCAGTCAGGCCTTGATGTACATTCTCAGCCTGTCTATATGGTCTAAAACATTTTGGTCAAAAGTTTCGGACACAGGACTTATACAACAGCTTGGGGTGTCCTTTGATTCGGTTTCCCTCTACATCTTGAAAAAGAAAAATGGTTCATTATATATGAAGGCCATGAGGCTTACCTGTGGGTAAGGCTGATTTCACCTGGAGAACAGTTAGCCTTCAGAGTGATGGTAAATGGAGACACAACCCAGCACAGGTCCAAGTGAGAACATTTCCTGGCTCTTTGTTTCAGAGCGTGATTCATAAAAGGAAAAGCATTAAGCCAAAAATTTCAGAGCTAAACAAGTCTACAAAGT
Organism: Scopus umbretta; assembly: GCA_013400535.1. Classification (NCBI taxonomy): domain Eukaryota; kingdom Metazoa; phylum Chordata; class Aves; order Pelecaniformes; family Scopidae; genus Scopus; species Scopus umbretta. Next base: position 12,645 of record VZTL01040998.1, read on the forward strand.
TGATGTTAAGTGAACCAATCCTGAGAGACAGTAAGTATGACAGCAAGACATGTTTTGGAGTCCCATTGCACTTCCCTTGCCCACACAATGAAAGAGAAACAAGTGCTGTTGTTGAAAACACCTGCTGCTGTGCTGGAAGATACAATGATTGAAATAATCATCTAGTTATTGGGAAAATAACTTTGAGAAAAGTTACTTTACCAAAATATCACAGGGCCATAGCAAGATACATTTATATTATATATACTTAAATGACATCTACATAGATTGGTTTAAGCAATTCTGACGTCCTCTCTTTAGTGGAAGAATCCCGAGAGCCACCTCTACTTCCCCGAGCCCTTCTACCAAGCAAGCAATCCCTAGGGCCAAGCTGTGACACGGGCAGTGCTAAGCAAAGGAGTATGTGATGTACTCTTAGTATTGTGGGATTAAGAATGTGATGTCTTTTCTATCCTTACTTCCTCTGACAGAAGTGTGACAAATCAGAACTGCAGAAGCTGCTATGCAAGCTGTACCTAGTACAGGGCCAAAGATCAACGCATGTGAAGCAAAAGGAAAAAAAAAGACAGATTTTGAGTACCAAAAATAAGCTGTGAAGAAATTTAATCCTCAAAGGTCAGATGTACATCTGAAAGGCCCAGGCCATGCCTTTGTATCAGAATGTTACAACATTAGCCCTAATGACTTAATAGTTTTGCCCTTGACTTGTGTCAACAGGAACCTATCTTATTACATGGTAAATTAGTTGCTTCCAGCCTACTCCAGACTCCTAGGTGATACGAAGACAGAGGCACTTCTAGCAAAATTAGAAATGTAACCTAGTACCTAAACAGTGCTGCTTAGTAGTATTTCGCATCATTTTAATTTTGTGCATGTGTTTGAGAAAAGGAAGGCTGGACACAGCGTGGGGAAGAAGCTACCGTGTTTGGCATTCAGGAGCTAAAATTAAAAGGAAGGCATCTCCTTTGCATACTGTTGTGCAGTGTCATCAAAGGTCATCATCTGCTGCAGCTATCAATGGATAATGAGCTAGGGTCAGGCGTAATGATGGCAGGCTCTAGGTAACAGAGGACGCTTTCTTGTGCTCCCTCCCTTCTCTCGGAGAAGTTTGCATCCTTTGCAGACTTTCTTCACATCCACACAGAAACAGTTTCCAAGCCTGGCACAGCACAAAGCCACCAGGTGACCAAGGTGCATTAGCGCGTAGCTATTCAGAGCCTCCCCTTGCATAAAACAAGGACAACCAGTAGTTTCTAAAAGCGTTACTGTTACCAGGCAATTGTCTCGTTCTATTTAAATTGAGAAAGTCCATACTTTCTGATTTATCTTGAAGGGTTTGTTTCACATCTGTCCTAAAAACCCGTCTCCTGTCAGCTAGACAAAGGGTTACTTTTCACAATAAATGCACAAGAAGGGAGAGACATGCTTATACGGTTATGTAAGTCTTCTTTAAGGAGTTTTACAGGCAAGTAAGATGCAGCTCCAGACACTAGACTTTTAAATCATTTAAAGCTGACATAAGCTGATCCTAGGCAGTTTATAATCATGTTTTTACTTTTCAGCTCTGACAATTACAAATTGTTTGTATTAGCTCCACAAGTATTCCTATTCAGCAGAATTGTCAAAGTCCATTCATCCCAGTCTCATAACAGCACACCAATCCTTTGCTTTGCCAGCCTCCATCCATAACCTTCATCCAATTGTTACCAACTATGCGGGAAGAGGCAAGAGAGATCTACAGCCTGCAAAAAAATCCCCTCATCTGCAATCTGTGGTAGCTGCAGTTTCCCATGTTTCAATGTGGTTTTCAGACCATCTCAGCTTGACAGGAAGAAGCCTGGCATCCTCTAAGCATGTTGCATTTGTAACCTTTGAAGATGTTCAAAAGAAAAGGGGGAAAAAAAAACCCAATGAAAGGTCTTAACCATTTTGCATGAAGTTGCATGAAAAGTCTTGGGGCCTAGCTTGACTGGAACTGTTTTAAGTACTTCTCTACTACAGCAGCGGTGCGTCATATGAAAGGCTTTGTTTGGCATCTATCCACAGTTATAAATAAAAAACATATTTATCTTTGGTCATGCATATGATTTAAAAGTTGGACAGAAGAAACCTTTTTTCTCCTTTTAAATCTGTAGCAAGTCCAAGATAAATTCTTATAAATTATTTCTTTTAAAAGGAGGAAAAGAATAAAACAATAACAAAATAGCTTGGCTATTTGGAAATCTGGAAAACAGATTATTTCTTTGGATGGAACAAAGTGTGTGTATGTGTCATCATGACTTTAAACAGTTCCATGGTTCCCCATGGAAATACTTAATTGAAGCTAATAAGATGTGGAGTTATCAGTGGTTTGCCATGATAGATTTCATATGATTTCTCCAAGATGTCTTACGTCCTTTAAAACTTTGTGACCTAAGATTGTGTTGACTGGTGATCTGAGCAGCAACCACCACAGACACTAAATTTGAGTGAAACCCTACTCACAGAGGGGACAGCTGTTTGGGCAAGCCCCTTACAACTCCAACCTCTATGCAACACAAACACTTAAACTTCTAATTTGTAGTATGTGTCACAATCTCCAATAGAAACCTTCAAATGAAAGACTTACTTGCCTCTTAACACTTCCAGCATGGGTCAGAAGTCCTTTGTTTTGGCATCACAAAATTAGGAAAGAAACTATTGTCAGCAGACTACAGATCCCAACACCAATCTTCCCTCAATTACCATGCTTCGTAAGGTGATCCTACAGGCTCACCCCCCTGACGCTACAGAGGACCAGGCCCACCTTCTTCAATTAGGCAGATTAGTTGATCACAAGTATGCACTAAGAAAATTTTTGACTAGTTACAACAATTTAAAAATGTGCCCTTCTTACATTTTGGTTTAGCAAAGTAAATTCCTGCTATATTTGAGATAGATATGTAGTGTCCATAGGCAGTAGTGCATTTTTAACCATAAGCACATAGTTACACAACCTAATGGAGAGCCAGTAAAGCTTTCTGTACGTGCAGAAAGAGGTTATTTGGCATCTGTAAAGTGCAGGTGCTTTATAAGCATCTGTATATACCCATTTCTGATAATATCTCAAAATAAATTTGGCTTGAGCCAACGTATCTGTGTTACTATACATAATTAAACCATTCTGAATTTTATGGAGGAGGAAAGGTTTTTCCTCTACTGATAGCAGCAGAGTTTATAAAGGACTTTGGGTAGAGGTAATCTGCATAACTTTGGCACTCATTTCACACTTACATTTTAGGTAATTAATTAAACTGTCTTGCTAAATTTGGCCAAAATTAAGCAGCTTATCATTATTTTCCTTCAGGAAGAGAAATTTGTAGACTTTTCTGGCATAACCACCTTTTGCCTTCAGCAATTTTTTTTCCTGAAAACTTATTCCCTGCGCCTGCAAATGCATCCACTGCATATGTTTCTTTTTAATGTTAATATTCCTTGTGAATATACCATCCCGACTGATAAAGTCAAGTACATGTCTATGGGCTGTAGGGTCAAGTTCAGTGTACCACCTATCAGTAATTACGTCAGTCAGCAGCAAGCACAGTGCATTCATTAACCTATAAGCAACCTTCATATTTAACTTACATTGACCAACATTATATTCAGTGCTAAAGAAACTGCATGCAAATACCATGATATAGGAAATGCAAGGATACAATAAATGCTATGGCATAACGCTGCATTTGGAAATAGTTGAAGTCAACATAAAGAGTGAATCGTAAGATGAAACAACTACTTTGCTGCTGCTTATGGACAGGGACAGCCTGGGGAAGTGACACCCAGGATTAATGCAACCTCCTTTAGGCAGTGAACAAGGTGAATAGGAGCCTTGTGTTCACTTTCTAGCCAGCAAACGGTAAAAGTCACCTCTGAAGGCAATTCCCATCTCAGGCATCCACACTCTGTGACACCTGTGACTCTTCATCGACTATGCAGAGGAAGCAAGGGCAACTGGGCTCCTAAGTCAGATGTCTTATGTAGTTAGCAAGAAAAGACTCCAGGCTGAACTTTTTGGCATATTTCTATTATCAGCTTCCCCATAAGACAGTCTGTAACCTTATGTGTGTTCCTTAAAATGCAAAAGTGCCTAAGATTTACAAGGTTAGCAATGTATGCTGCTGTAAACAGCACGCGAACTCAGATGCTGCAGGATTCTTTACCAGTGCAAGGTCTCATCCATCTCAGCATATGGATGAACTGAGCAGAGGAGAAGCAAGCCTGGCTGTAATTACATTAAGCACTTTGGCAATAAGGAAAAGTTTGTACTTGTACACAGATGGCTTTATGTTACAATGCTATAAATGTGCCAAGTTTCATGGCTTCACCACATGATGCAGGGAAGAGGCTTGATCCAAAGTCTGTACAAACCTGCTGAAAAGCTCTCACTGATTTCAGTGCATTTGTTTATGGTTTATCGTAAGTCCTCTGGACACACCTGGAAAAACGAATAGCCTTTTGTACTAAAATGCAATTATTTTTAGACCATTTTTAGCCCAGTTTGCCTTTTTTAGCCCAAGTCTTCATGCTTTGGTGACTCTGTTTTCTTTTAAAGGGGAAACAATAAAGTCCA
>VZTL01040999.1:18171-61019 GCA_013400535.1 Scopus umbretta
AAAGAAAAAGAGGGGAGGGGAAGAAGGAGAAAAAGGAAAGGGGAGGGGGGAGGAAAAAGAGAGAGAGAGGGGGCAGTGTCCGCTTCCAAAATGCTGACTATGAAGTCCTTATCTGTAAGCATTTGTTATAGACCAGAACTATACATTAATAGGAGTTCCTTCTATGAAGAAGCATACCCTTCCTGGGACATGTCTTTCACTGCCAGTATCTTGCAGTGAGTGAAAATGACAGGCAGCAATGGAGGAGAGTATTGCCAGGACTGAACAAGAGCTTTTGTTTGTTGATGAAATGCTGCTTGTGAGGAAATCCTCAGGAGTTTGGTGCTAAAGTGTGTAGGTGCCAGGCTGTCATGACTTCTTTGACTAACTTTTGTGTTGATCTATAAACATGCAACTCTGCCAAATATAAACTTTTTTTTGTTTGTTTTTTGAGGATTTGCAGCAGGCAACGCCTACTACTGCAGGTATCAATAGTGTCAATTAGTAGCAGCAATATTTTGCCCAACCGAAAAAGACCATAATCTTCCAGGACCTTTGCCTTTTTAGTTGCTTAATAAAGCTTTAGGTAATTGCATTAAGTACCTATAGGAGACAGTCATACCAAGCTCCTGCTGATGCTGTTATCAGCGGAGGTATACCATCATAGGAAAAGGGCATTTGCATTTCCTTTCCAGCAAAAAGCTCTTGCATAGACATACACTATTTACAGACATCATTGGAAAAAAAAGAAAAAAAAAAGACTTTTAGAACAGACTAGAATGAGAAAGGTACAGAGTTTGCCAGCAGGAATTCATGAAGCCCATGTATTACTTGTTTTATTGACAAAGACATTAAGAAGTGACAACTGACTTTGGAGAAATTAATTTTGGATCCTCCAGCAGAGATGAGTTAAAAGCTAGTGACATGCGAGGACTAGGCACTGAACACCTTATAATGATGTGGACATCTATTTTTCTGCCTGTTTATAGCTTACTATATGCTTGCCACTTTTCAGTCATATTGGTCTATCCCACGCAAACTTGTATCTGAGAAAAGCTATGTGTAAGAGAGAAAATAACAGACTGACTATCCTGTCTCCAATGTCAAGTGCCTTGGAAATGGATCCACCTGATTCTAATTTTATTTTTATGTTCAAAATGTGTCATCTTGACTTACAGAACTATACTGTATTTTCCTTCTTTTTTGACACAGAAGAAAAGCCAAGATATAAACAAGAGTTTAAGGAAGGGGAAAAAAATCCCTCCCTTCTTTACCAACACTGTAAATTTCAATTCAGATCAAGTACAGAGCCATTTATTTCCTTCAGCTGTCAGTTTTGCCAGTTCTTGTTTATGCTTACTAGGGATGAAGAACGCACCCATTTTTTTAAGAACTCTGTATAAACCACTAGTATATCGGTTCTGATCCTGTGGGGTATTTTTACATTAAAATCTTCACTGAAGACATGAGGACAAAGAAGAACTCGGAATCAGGCCCGTAGCCAGAAATATGTAAGAACTTAAAAGCCAAGCAGAATAATTGGATCTTTGCTAACAAACTGACAGAAACTGTCATAGATAATCAGATTAACATGGCAGAAAGCCCTGAAAACAGTGACAAAGTAATGTTCATTTCTTACCCACAGGAAACTTCGAATTTAATGAGCCAAAGAACAGGCTAGCTGTGCATAATGTCATTATCAAAGCTAAAGTGATGTTCACTGTCACACCTATATCTCTCTCTTAAACCTTTTGAAGAAATGGAACACCTACAAGTGCTTTCCAGAGGAACCTCATTATTTATCCTCACGCCCGCGGTGCATGCTGCGTGCCTTTCCCAATGCCGCTTTTCATGGCCACGTCTGCCTGCTCAGTCGCCCCTCTCATTTTAAAGTAGCTGGTGCACTGTGGTCACAGACAGAGCTGGACTGCAATGGAAAGAGATGGCTATCTGAACCTTCTCCGAGTGGCATATTCGGAAAAAACAGTAAAAAGTGGCAAGTTGTTTCAGTATTTTTAGCATGGCCAAGCGTGTCAGAAAAGCGTTCTCCCAGAGCTGTTGTCTGCTGATAAGGTATGTATGCAAAAGACTTGCGTGACCTATTTGATTGAGCCTTTCATAGTCAAAATTAAGATATGCTAGTGAAGAAGAAAAGGGTAAAAAAGCCGCAAAAAGACAAACATAAGCCTATTTTCAAATCCTTCCCCTTTACTTATCCAATATAGTGATAGCAAAATCCTAATTCTCCAAATGTGTATTTGGGGGCTTTTAATGTGTGAAGAGACTTCTTCTTTTTAAGCCTGGGCTTTGTGGAAACCTGCGTTCAATTTCTTCAAACCGCGTCTGTTGTCTTAGGCAAATCGCTTTAATCTTCCCCTGCCTCAAATCTCTATGGTGTAGCACAGATAGATTAAGTTTACTGCAGATATCCAAATTATCAATGGCACAAACCCTCCAGGAAAAGACTCCTTTGATCTTGCAGTAAGAAGAGCCCTACTGAAGCTAATGAGAGTGAACATGCAGGATAACTGCTGCTGTAGGTATAATAAAGCTACCGATGAGGTGGGAGGAAGAGTAATTTTTCCTCTGCATCTAGATTGCATTTTGTTGGCGGAGGGAAGGTGGAAATCCGAGTGGATCCATGTCTGTGGCTATGAAATGTCAGTACATTTTTGTCAGGCTGCTTACGTATGCATCCTGCTATCCCTGTGTTCCTCGTGAGTATATAAGCCACCCTCCTCCGGTGACCCAGCAATGAGTAATTACCTCTCCTCCACATTGTTTAATCATGCTGGTATTTTACACGGCACAGCTGTGTTGCACTTGCTGCTGCTGGCATTAAATATGCCTTATGGCTTTCACCTCAAAAAGGGCTGATCCTGCAAGGTGTAGCCTGCCCTCCTCGCCGAGAAGTGCCGGCTGGCGCTCTGGGTGACGTCTTCCAGCTCAGCTGCAGGTTGTGGGGCCAGGTCCAAAAATTGGTTGGTTGAAACCTGTGGCCTGTGTGGTGCAGGAGGTGGGCTGAGGTCAGAGTGCCTGAGCAATCTGTGCAGCCCTAGCGCTGAGGTGTTCAGGATTGCCGAGACTGAAACTGGAGTCCCTTTTAGCAAAGATTATTCCTGCGAAATGGTACTTTAAGAGTGGAGAACATCATAAAGTTGTAGGCTGTTATTGGATTGTATTTATTTTGCTAACTCTCTGGTGTCAATCTGTCTACATGATTTTGATGGAGATTTGTTAAGTGCTGCTTTTCTATCCTTTGTCATGCTTTCTTTATATTCTATCTCGGTGCAGTAAGAAAGATACTAAGTGTATGGCCATATCCTTTTGTTATGGTTAGGTATGCTGTTCAACAACAATCCCTGAGACCAGAGATGGTGTAAAATATATATATATATTTTTTTTATTTTTCTCTATGCGGTTACTTTTCTTCTTGATTGACGGGGAGGTCCCACATCAGTCATAAATAGAGTTACAACACCATAGAATATTTTAAACAGGAGGGGATCTCTGGCAGTCATCAGGTCTAACCCTCTAGTTAAAGCTGGGAATTTCGCAGAAATTTTGTAGAAATCATGAACTTCTGGTTAAAAAACAGAAATGGAACTTTGAAGATATGCATTAACTTTTCTTCTCTGCTTCAGGTTTCTTTCAATAATCTCAGTCATATTCTTTATAGTAGAAGACCTAAAGATATTTTATTGTCTAGGTCCTTTTATGCTGTCTTTGCTACTTTGCTCAGGTAATGCTTCCTTTTCCTGAACTTTGTCTGTCTATTATTTGTAGTAATCAAACTCCTTTAGGGGAAGGACTAGTTGTTACTCTGTACAAGATCTAGTGCTTTCAAATCTTGATCGTGGTTATACTACAGTAACAATACTCTTCAAAAAACATGACACCACCACCTGCAGATAGGTCTTTCGTAAGGATGCTAGATATTAACTTTCTATGATAGAACTGTAGTATAGGATGTCCTGTACTACAACATCAATTGCAAAATGTTCTTTCCTGAAGCAATGAACTTTGGTAATAAATTAGTCACCACTGTCTCTTGTACATGAAAGAAAATTAATGTTAATCATGGTAGTGAATAATGACCCCAGGTTGCATCTTATGGAAACAAATGTATGTTATTTTGTTTGCTTCAATAATGGTCACATATGCCTCAGTAACGATATACAAAATGCTACAAAATAAGTCTGCTCTTAACTGCTTGTCTGCTACCTGTCAGTGGTTCGTTACTGTATTGTGGTAGTGTTATGTACAAAAGCATGTATAAAACATATTGGATCCCAACCTATGTTGAACACTTAAACGGAAAACATGCACTAAGGCAACTACAGGCAGCTTGTCAGGCTGAGGTAAAGCCCCCTTTAAACATGTACAGGTTCAAACAAGCTTTTTTAATAAGCAAGCTCTTGTAATTGCAATTTTTGTTAGCTACTGACTTGGTTCCTTTGCAAAGTAGGGGCTCCTCTACAAATTGCTCTGTGGACCACAGGTCTTTTGTTCTAAGCTTGTCTTCCCTCCTGGAGAAAGGCATGTCAAGGGCCCTAAGTGCAACAAGGAGTCATAGCACTGGTGCTGCAGGTCTGCCTGTGCTTCAGCAAGTACATTCCAAACTTGGCAGAAATTGAAATATCAGGGACCTGTAGGGTCACTCTCATATCCTGAAGTTCCACTGGTCTGCTTACTGGGTTGATATGCCTTATACATCAAAGGTTTACAGAATAAATTGACAATGCCCAAGGTTTTGCAAATGACCTTTTAAGCATTCCTAGCCATCAGTGCAGGCTGAAGGCTTACAGTCAAGGACTACAATCTATTTTGGTTGGTTTTGACTAGCATGGATCATTAATGTGGTATGTCAAGAACTGTATGTGAGCTTTTGTTTTGGTATAGTTTTATTTCTGTTCTCTGACATTACTTCTGCTTTGGGCTAGTGTGTAGCGCACAGGTCAGTATGTGAACTATCTAGGGTTAGATCTTTTAAGGCTCTGCCTACAGCAGAAAAAATAGGTTTCAACTTCCTAATTTAAAAAAAAAAAAAAAAAGTAGAATCTCCTTCTGTGTTTCATATTTTCAGATTTTGGGGGATTTTTACATACATGCAGTCTGGGAACTTAAATGGGTGAACTTGTGTTGGGTGTTGGTCAAACACAAATACAGAGACAAGTTCTGCCTCAGAGGTCTACCTAGGAAAGACAAAGCCAGGCTGCTTGATCAGCAGTACTGCACCTGCAGGTGGCTGAAGATGGAGTGATGCTGTGATATGAGCTGACAGGACTAAGCAGATGTGCAGCCTAGCTTAACTATTGGATGCAGAGGGAGAACAGTATATGCCATCAACATAAACATCTATTTTCAGAAAATCTGATTGGCAGCAAGTCAGGCTAGCAAAAAATAAAAAATGCAGAAGGAAGGAATACAGAGAACTACTATGTGAGTGTGGGGTTTTTTTGAGTTTTTTTTTGTTGTTGTCCAGATTCAAAGACATGCTTCCTACGCAAACAGCTGTGTGCATATGTGCCTCAAATTTAGCTTTATTTTAAGAATAATTTCTTGGGCTATATTTTCTTCTTCATCAGAACTCTACTTAGGCATGTATCAATTTCAACAGACTTTCACAGAAAAAATTTACTGGGTGCAAAATTAAACCCCTAATTTTAAAAAGAGACTGATTCTGGAAGAGGAGTAGTTTTAAGGACCTGAGCATTCATCCAAGATGTGCAACCCTCAGGTCCTCTGCCTGTTTCAGCAGGTTGCCACTTTTCAAGAAAATGCCCTAAATTATTGATGGTTTCATGATGGCACTCTTAGCCATTCAGGTTGGAGCTGCCACAATCTGTGTTTATAATATGCATTGCTCTAACATAAGAGCGACTGACTTTGTAGCCTGGGATTCAAGCCAAAATCAAGTGTGGGATGTTGTAAGTGAAGGGACCTGAACTTTAATTTTCCACCACTCATCCCTATTCTTTTGACTATAAGCTCAATTTCTTTTAGGCCCTGTTAGCATGTATACACACAGAAAGTGATGACTCCAGTAGATGAAACATGTGAAACCTACACCAAAATAACAAGTTCAACTGCAGTTAAAGCCAACAAGAACTTGTCAAATGGGAATGTCTTACCTTCCCACCTCCTTCCCTTTCTTTTAATCTGGCTTTTCTTCCTTTCCCTGCTGCCATCTTCCCTTCCTCCCACCTTGTGTTTCTTGTCTTCCATGGAAAATGTTGTAAACTCTGTTTCATCTTGGTGAAGAACAGGGAGGGGAAAAAAGTAATCTTGATTCCTTTCTGCAAGATTAAAGAACAATGTCCCACCACTTCTACTGATGTTCAAGTCAGGCAAAAACTAAAGGGCCAGCATATTTAGAAAGCAAAACAGATTGTAATTGGTGCTCCCACTAGATGCAATAATCTTTGAATGCTGCCCAGCGGTGCTTAGAAGGGTGAGAAATTCTTTCCTAACACTTGTGGATGAGAAATGCAAGGAAATAAATAATTCTTGGTGTGATTCTTATGAAAATATCCAGCAATTTTAGAAAGAGTGGAGAGAAAACAGAGCATAAGGGAAGAAAAAGAGCACAGAAGAAAAATAGCCTGTTAGAAAGGAAGATATGATTATGCCTTCTAGCAGTGTCAGTGCTGGCATAATTAAGCTGGTGTAGGGCCTGGTTTGTGAACAGTTACTACAGAAGAAGCAGTGTTTTCTTTGTACCAAGTCTGATTCCTTACCAATGACTTATTAATGCTTCCCCTCACTTTGCAGAGGTGGAAGTGGCTGCATAAAGTTCCCACCAGCAGAGGCGAGCAAAAAGCATGAAACGGGTGCTGGGGAACAGTGAACAGAACTGCAGAAAGAGTGAATTAAGTCAGTAAACTTTTAACACCTTATTTTAAATTGGCTGGCAAGATTTGGATAGTTCAGGGGATGATTAATGTAGGAGACTCTGTCTGCAAAGCAGGGACTTTGGCAGCCATGCAGGCTTTGGGTTTCCCTCACTTCCCTTTCATTCCTACCCTGGTGCCACAGTGAGACCTGACCCCATTGCTCACCAGCCTTTTCTTTGAACAGCTTCATGATGCTAGTTACCTTTTCCTTCCCTCCTAAGGCTTTTTCTTCCCTGTGTATTTTTAATTTAACCCAGATCAGTTTAATGGTTGGACTCAGAGCAGGGCCACAGAGCCGTCTGCCTTGGCAGGACCATGGGCTGGAGCGGGTGGGTGATGCTGGGAGGAGGGCAGCAAGGAGCTGTGGTGCCACAGGACCCCCCCCCCCCAATCATGGCACTGTGGCCTTGGAGCTTCTCCACTGGCTGCTTTGTACAAAGTGGCAGTTTCACAGCCTTTCCTTTGGTACTGGCTAGAGCCATGGCAAGGAAGCAGCCCCTTTTTGCCCCCACTCTGTACCCTCCACCTGCTTATTCCTGCCTATACCCCCAGGCCATCCCGTGCCTGTGCCTTCATTTGTGTGGCTACGCAGAGAGGGAGACTGGGGGAGAGTTTCAAGTTGGAAATAACCACTCTGAGTGATGAAATGTGATGTGCAAGTACTGTGCCTCCAGGCTATGGCATGGTCTCTGCTTGTTTATCATCATTGCTGGTATAATTGTAATCTGCGCCACAAGAGAAAAAAGGGCCTCCTTATATCCAACCTCTGTCCTTCTCCAAGTGGCTGAATAATACAGCCCTAGAGCTACCACCTAGCTCAAACTTCAGAAGTCTTGTTATGAGCTTGTGGAGCCCATTAACTGAGCATTTCCTCAGAGAAGAATATTAAGATTCTTTCCAGGAGTGTCTAGTGCTCTCTTGGATTTATCTTACCCTGAAACCTCAGATACATCTAGTAATTGACTATTCAGAGAGGAAACTCATCATCTTTCCCACTACCATGCAGCTTGAAGTTTCTTCTTTCCAAGGAGATGGCTCAGCGCAGAAGGGATGCCACATGGGAAGGAGGAAGACTAAGAAGACTTCTTTGGGACTAAGGATGGTGAAAGCAGCAAGAGGGTTGGCAGAGGACAGCTAGATCATGGTTCCTGAGGAGTTTCCTTCTGTGGTAGATCATTGCAAATGGACAACAAATAGGACCCCTGAAATGTCAGGAGACAAAGAGAGTGTCTCTTCTCTCTCTCAAAGCCATTGAAAACCTGAAGTCCACAGCTCCTTCTTGCCTCAGCACCTGCTTTAGAAAACCACTCTCCTTTCCCCTGCCTCACCGTATTGCGATGCAGAGGTTGTGAGAGCGGCTGATGTTCTCCACTTCCCTGAGGCAGGGAATGTAAAAATGCATGTAAAGCGCAGCAGCTTAGAACACAAGGCAATCAGGGCCACTGCAGAAACAATAAAATTACTTTGCAAATGTATCAGTTCATACATTTTTTAACAGGTGTCAGAAAGAGTGGCTGTTGTTTCAAAAGGCATTTAATTGGTGTTGCAGTTTGTCTTTTTTTAATTGCATAAAAATGGAGCAAGAAGGAAAACTGAGTGGGAAATTAAATAGGACAGTCTGTCAGTGGTAAAATGAAGTTTACTTAATGAAATCTGCTCTGTTGCTAAAATTTTGTCATTTGCTTTATCTCACCATTTAGTTTCTGGAAAGAGGGGAGAAAGTGGGTATGTTCACATAAAAAATAATTTATTAGTGTCACCTTCTGTAGATGTCTAACAGGCTGATGTTAAGGTAGATCTCCTGGCAGAGAAATGGTTGACTCACAAAGGCTTTAAGTTTGCTTACAACTTCTGCACAGTAAATTCAGGAATTCTTTGAATGCTCAGCATCTGCATGTGTAATATCTGAATCTATGTTCTGACTTCTGAAATGCACTTGCTATGCAACAGCACGAAGCCAGACTGTAAAAATTAAATGACATGAACCTGATCCCTGGCTATTACAGTGATATATTCCCTACTGTTTGCAAGGGAAATCCATAGATCTGTGACTCACCAATTCGCAAAGTACACACAGACTTCTAGAGAGACACATTTGTGATGGTACGCAAATAAATATAGCTACTTGTAGTATAGGGTTGATGTCTATACTCCATGTGTGTCTTAATGCCTAATTTTTAATCAGTGAAGTCCTATTATTTACCTCTACTATGAGTTCCTGCCCATGTTTCATCTGAAAAGCTCTACATATCTTTTAATTAATTTTATGATTCAGATACTTTCAAGGAAAATTTGCTTTCTGCGAAATATTTTCTTGTGTTGACTAAAAATCATTATTCTGCAAGCCACTTTCTGAGAAAGTTTAGATATTTGCTGAAATATGAAATAGCTACAGTGACATTTAAAGGACTTCCCCCACCCGCCGCAACTAGATATCCCCCTGGGAAAAATTTTAAGATGTTTGTCCCTCTGAAATTCACCCATTACTTTGGTGAGGGATCATCTCAATTTCTTTCTACTAAAAGTTTGACATTAGCTACAACAAAGCAATTGTTAATGACACATTATGGATTTATGGAAGTATCCAATACAAGGGATCCTGTGCAAATACACACTGAAAACTGTCTTATTCTTAGGAAGACAGAGAAGGTAAGCAAAGAGAAACACAAGGATAGCTCTGAGCAGGTAGCAGTGAGCTAGTTTTAAACCTCAACTTTCAGCTGAGTTGTTATAGCACTTAGTTTATATTGCATGTATTTTCTTTCCTCAGCTTCTTGCAGAGGATTTTTTGTGGACAGAATATAAATATATAAATTGAAATCTGGCTGAGATTTTGCTCTGGGCACCCAGCTTGCTATGGGAAGTTGCATGCTTTTCGACCACCAGCATGTTCTCTGCTCAGGGCACTCCAGCAACTTGTGGGAGCTGCTCTTGAACTCTATAGCGCTATACTACAGTTTGGGCTAAAGCCCAAATTATGCCCCAGATGGGCCTGGCCATTTGGGTGCCCCATCTGACACATGAAATATTACAAACTCTGACCCTTGCTGATAAAGCAAATAGCACTTCTCATTATTTAGGGCTAAACCTTGAAATCCGTCTGCAAGTCTTTCACGCCCAGCTTGGCTTTGGTGAGATTCTTGCCTAAGTCAGCTTGTTGGGTTTTGCCCTTGGAGAGTGGGTGTTTTCCAGTGTTTTACCCTGACTGTGGTTTTTACTCTTCCATAGAAGGAAACCTATAAATGCAGGTGAAATTTCCATAGCCCTTATCTGATGAGCAGCACGTAATGAGTTGGGTTAATGATACTGCTTCCTCGGGAGCAAAATGGAGACTTTAGCTGCTGCAGTTGGTAATTAGGGATTTCAGCTGTTCTGCGCAGAATGAAGTTGAGCTGACAAAAAGGTAATTACACTGCAGTGCATTAAAAAGCAGGTACTGCACGTATAATTACTGGAGACTTTGTGTGTGTGTGTTTTCTTAACTTCATAGTCATCCCCTAACAACAGAACTGGGGACGGCTGGTGCAGGGTGCTTGCCAAGAAAAGCAAATTTGGAGGGTTATTACAAACCAATGTTTTCCTGTGTTCAAAGCCAAACTTAACAAATGCTCTCTCACTCCTGAGAGGGGGAGTAAGGAATGGAAAGCAAACCAGAGAGTTGAATTTCTGAAAGAAATTAAAGTAGTTTGTTTATGTCTGCGTCGTTATGTTCTGCCCCTGCTTTACCACTACTACTAACACAGCAAAATGGCAGTATATGACGGCATCTCAGAAGGTCTTCAGTATTTATTTCCATGTGGGGTTTTCTCCCGTGCAGTGGCCATCTCTATGGAGCCGGGCTGGAGCACTGGTAGCTGCTGCATTAGCGCTTTGAACTGCAACAGCAAGCTGTGCAGAGGTGGGTGTCCCCAGCCTGGTGGCTGCGCCATCTCTTCATGTTGCCCCTCTGCTGCAGGCCTCACCCTGCAGGGGAGACTGGGAAACACCAACATTTTAGTGATGGATGTTGTTAGTTCCCAGAAGCAGTCTTGTCTCTTGTGGCCCTTTGGTTTTGGCATTTAATCTGTTTAAGCTTGCACTGGATCTTTCTTTATCATTTGGTATATGCTATCTGATGTCTTAATCTCTGTCACATCCCCAGCTTCTGCGTGACAGCAACGCCCTCACCAGTCTTTCTCCCTTTGCCTTTACTTGGACAGCTCTGCTCCTGCTGCCAGGAGGGGCAACTCTCTTTTTCTCCTCTCCTCCTTTCCATCCCCACCTCTTGAAAAGGTCAGGAACATGACAGCAGCTCTTTTCATCTCCAAGATCATTATATGTAGGACATCCTTGCCCATACAGAGCTGTTGGTGCAGCCAAGAGGAAAGGCCATCTGTGTGAGAAACAACAGTCATTTTCTATGAAGATTAATTTGGAAGTTCCCATTGACAGGATGCCTTTGCTGTGGTCCTGTGTGGCTGCCAGCAGGGAGGCAGTTCAGCAGTGGTCTCACAGTTCACCTCTTGGTGCAGTCAGTCCTGAGCCAGGCTATTGGGCTGCCATGCCATGTTGTCACCCTGCATCATAGAATCATTAAGCTTGGAAAAGATGTCTCAGATCACCTAGTCCAACTGTCAACCCAACACCACCATGCCTACTAAACCATGTCCCAAAGTGCCACATCTACACATTTTTTGAACACCTCCAGGGATGGTCACTCTACCACCTCTCTGGGCAGCCTATTCCAATGCTTGACCACTCTTTCAGTAAAGAAATTTTTCCTAATATCCAAACTAAACTTCCCCTGATGCAACTTGAGGCCTTTTCCTCTTGTCCTGTCACTAGTTACTTGGGAGAAGAGACCAACATCCTCTTCACAACAACCTCCTTTCAGGAGGTTGTAGAGAGTGATAAGGCCTCAGCCTCCTCTTCTCCAACTAAACAACCCCAGTTCCCTCAGCCGCTCCTCACAAGACTTGTTCTCCCTCCAGCTTGGCAGCTTTTGCATAACCTATCCCTCTGGTGTTTAAATTGCTGGAACTGTCAAGCCAGAGATTAGTTTGATGGACAAATTAATTACATTTGTGAGCATATGCAATGTATATTCATTTTCTTGCAGAGCAGGGTGGTGTAGCCTCTCGGACCATGTGGAAAGGTGAGGAGCTCTGGGCTGGCTTTCCTCACCAACTGTGATAGCTGATCTGAAGTTGCCTCCTTGAAGTTTTGCATTAGAAATATATGCATTAGAATGTAGAGTAAATTCAGCAAGTTAAACACTGTTAAAGGAGCCCAAATGCTGGTGAAGGGGTGCTCAGCAGGAAGCCAGGCATTGCTCTGTATCCCCGCCCCAGAGAGCACGTGTGCTTCTCTGAGCAGGAAGGAAGGATGGAGAAATATCCCTGTTAGTTCCCCAGGCTTTCAGTGTGCATACAGAGATGATCAGGAGTGACTGCATCCAAATTAAAAGGGAAAATGATGATAAAACCCTGGTATCATGACAGATGCTTCATCCATACCTGGACAGATCAAATTAGCCTTGCAAGACACCACACAGCAAAACGCTTCTAGGTACAATACATAGAAAATTAATTTGTAGTTGCCTTCTGTAGATAGGTTGAGGGCATTAGACCTTGGAGATCACAATTTGTATTGTTCATCCTCTTATATCATAGAGGTGTGTGAAGGTGAAAAAGAGGGTTAGTCTTCAAAGACACCACACCTGACTGGGGAGAAATTTCTAGGGGAGTTATGCTTCTCAAGCATGTGTTTAGGGTGAAGTTATCACTTCAAATATGAGCAAAGAATGGAGATGCCAACATTCTACTGTATCTGAAAAGCTGCTAAAGATTTTTTCCCCATGTATGCAGGGAGAACAACAAATACTAGTGTGATGCCTTAGAAGGGAATTTCTTTCCAAGTAGAGCACACACTTAAATGCAGAGAAAATAATGGACTAGTGAAATGCTTACTTAACGGTATCCATCAAACTTCCTCAAAAACCTAAAAGCCAACACTGAAATTTCACAGCCTCAAAGAAAATAATGCTGAGTAGCATGCTGCAGCATAAAAATATGCAAAATGTTTTCATGATGTAGATACAAGTGCAAACTAAAATAATTTTCTGTGTAGCCAAATACTTCACAAAGAAGTAAATATAATTTATTGTTGATACATCAACCTCTCTCGGGGAGAGTAACTTCCACCTAAGGAAAAGTGCTGCTCTATCATTAGCAAAACAAGAGTAACAGTGAATGCAGATGAGGTCATCTTTTTATTGATGGTCAAAATTGTGAGTCTGCTGCTGTAGTTGTGGCAGTGAACATCCTGCCTGAGCAAGGAGCCCAGAACGGCATTCTGAGATGGTGGCACTGGGAATAAGGGAAGTCTGCTCATGCTTCATGTCCTAAATTATTAATCTAGCTCCTTCTGCCATTTTAAAATTGTAACATTGTTTCTGAGGTCTTAGGGCAATCAGGTTTGCTCTGCCACCTGGAAAACCTCAGTTTCTTTCATGTTCTTCCCTCCACAACCCCTTAGGAAAAAAAACCCAAACCTTCAAAACCCTGGAGATTTTTATAACCAGCACTAATAAGCTACTCCCAGTTGTATTTTCTTGGTTACAAAGCAGTTACGCAGCAATTCCATAGCTCTTTTGCCATAGGAAGTCCTTTTTATTCTAGTCTGCATTGTCTCTAATGTTAAATCCAATTTGCGTGTCCTCAGATACAATGTTGTCCAAAAGTAAGACTACTGGAAATTGGATTCTTAATAGAACAAAATGTTTGCAGCAGAATAACTAAGATTATATCTGCAGTTATCACTGTAGATTTTGCATCTTAATAATGGAGAAATCATTGCTGATAAAAACAAGAATGCAGTTCTACATTACATGAAGTAAGGCTCGTGGAGATCCTGTTTACTGTATCTGGCATAGTTATCTGAAAATTATCCAAAATGTTTAGTGCAGTATAACATGATGCTTCCTATGGCATCCTGACAGCTCTGTTGTCATCCAGCGAGGGCAGCAATGTTGGGGTATAGGGAATGCTTTGATTAGACAGGAGGGAACAAGATGGTGCTGATGAAATTCCTACAGATCAATAGGTCCTGGGTTAAATATAGCCATGAGATTTGTTGTTTCAGGGTCTCTGCAGACTCAGGTAGCTTGCACTGCATTGATTTTTATTCTCTAGGCATGTTCTCAACTATTTCCTGATCATAAGAGTTTATAAAATCTTTTTTTCCCCTCTCTTTTTAGCAACAGCTTAACTTTTAGTGCAATTGTACAATGGTAGCTGACGTCGTGATTTTTCCTGGGCCATAACAGCTTGTCATAGTCTATCAGCAGACTTAGTTCAGAGGATTTAGGGGCAGAAAAAAGGCACAGAATTTTAAACAGTTGTTATAATGAACAATTACCAGGTCCCTTTTTGTCGCTATCATGATGGAACTAGAGCCTTTGTTACTATCACTCTCAGCTATGGCACTTTAAATCCTGTTTGCAGTCCAGGACATAAAGGTCACCAGGGTCTGATATCATGTTAAATGCATGGAGCCTGGGGAAAACCTAAGAATGATACATTTGCTTGATTGCACATTTTTCAGTGTGCTAGCTCCTTCCTTGTGTTGAGGGCAATGAAGTAGCAGTGCTCTGCGTGACTTTGCAGACTTGGACCTTGGGCACAGGGTGGCAAGACACATCAGGCTCATGTGTACACTGGCCATATTTTATGATGACCCCATTGCTACTCATGCCTGAATGCAAAACTTTTACTTTTCCTTAAAATGTTGCTGATTTTTCCCCAATGAAATTAATTCCAGGAGCTTTCCCATGGCTTGTTTCATGTGGACTGTCTGAGGGAGAACAGGAGAAGATCAAATTAGGTTTTCTTGCTCGTTATTATATACTTCAGCCAAGCAGCCTTGAATCTTTCCTGTGAGCAAGACACATTTATGTTTAACAATTGTACAAAAGTGAAGGTTCCTCACCAAAGGCAGTATAGAAAGAGGCAATTTCCACTCCTCAGTAAGAGCTGGTATGTGGTTCAAACAAACTCTTCCTTGCTAATTCTGAATTTCTCCAGAGATGGATTTTCACCCTTCAGCAAATGTGGAAAAAAAGAGAATATTACACAAAACAAACTTTCTTTTCTTAATATCCTTAGTTCTTCCTAGATCTCTTTCTGCTGTCTCTGGGTAGTTTTGGTTCAATTCTGTCAGAGATCTCTATCAAAGGTTATAGGGTTCCTTTGTTGCAAACAAATGCAATTTCACCTATAATTTCAGCTCTGGGCTAATAAATACCAGCTTTTGCTGGATCCTATAATGACATCCAATTGCCAGGTCTTATGACTCTGTAGGCTATTTCTAAGCTGTGTTTTTCTCTTCAAAAAAGCTGCCATGAATTTGGAAAAGGCTTAGGAAAAAAAGGTATGAGAGTGATGCGAGGCTTGGGGAACATGCCTTATAGTGGGAGATTAAAGAAGCTTGGTCCAGTTAGTTTATCCATGGGAAGGGAAAGAATCAATTTAATTATGATCTAGAAGAACCAACGTGGAAAGGAGACTTCTGATACTACATAGCATTTTGATCTCCATATTTTTTATTCTGTTAGATCAGAGGATTTGATGCTGAGTTTAATAAGAAAAAAAAAATTACATTATGGGTAATTAATCTCTCTAGCAACTTAGGGAAGTAGTGGATTCTTCCTCCCTTGTAAGTCTTTAATTCAGTAATACCTACCTCTTTTATACATGGTTTTCTTTAATATAATATAAGGCAACAAAAAATTGATACAGGTAATGCCAAGACTGGGAATCTCTGTAAAAGTATGTTATGGCTCAAACAGGTGTTTTAGGCTTAACTGAAGAGAAGTAGATTAGTGTTCTGTTGCCACGGTTATGTCAAAGGTCAGAACAGACAACCAGAATGCTGTCTTTTTGCCTTACAAAAATAAATCTGAGAATATGATTTAGTTAGTAAAATAAGCTATTATGAATCAAGGGGCGCTACTAAGCAAAGAAATATGTAGTAAACATGTTCAGTAGGAGAGAAATGACCAAATCAAGGGTTTTCTTCTGGAGGTACATCCCTGTCTTGTTTCCTTCTGTCTTAGCAAACCTTGTCAATTTGAATGACTGGTGGTATTGAACTGATAATGGCCTATTATGCTTTACTGGCTCCATTAACATATGACAGTTGTGCAGAAGTAAAGTTCACAGGCTGGTGCTGGTTAACCCATCAGAAAAAGGCTGGTTAGCCCGATGATTCTGCAGAGACTGATTAAGCAATGAGTCTTGACAAGGCTTGCAACATCACTGCAAAATAATCAGACCTCTGGGAACTTTTAAGATTACCGGCATAAGCCTTGGATTCCCGTGGGTGTATTTATCACATGGGATCCTCACCATAGAGTGGCTATTAATAAGCAGTTGTCTGCATTAGAAATATTTTGCTGCTACTGGTCAAGTCCCTCGGAAGATTCATTTGGTCTCTTTGACTTGCTATCTAAAAAGCCAGTAAAGCCACACTGCTGACTTTAAATCTCTGCTTCTTATGCTTAATATTGCTTCTTGTCTGCACCCAGGTGCAAATAGAAGTCTCTATGCT
This sequence comes from Scopus umbretta, assembly GCA_013400535.1. Taxonomy (NCBI): domain Eukaryota; kingdom Metazoa; phylum Chordata; class Aves; order Pelecaniformes; family Scopidae; genus Scopus; species Scopus umbretta. The sequence continues at coordinate 34,635 of VZTL01040999.1, forward strand.
ACCTATCTCATCAAATTTACACCAGCAAGTAAAAAACCTTGGCTCCAGCAGTAGGGCTGCCAGGGATCAGTGGCCTCGCACTGATGACCCATCTCTCTTTTTATAAAGCAGGCAACAGGTTAGAGGCTCTCCCATAAATGACCTAAATAAACTGATACACCCTGTCAGTGACAGCTTATTTTCCATGCTCTGCCAGAGACAAGAGTTTTCCATGACTTTTTAGTGCAAATCTTTTTTACAAACTCTGTTTCTTGCATGGCAGAGGAAAAAAAAAAAAAAGGAAACTCTATTCTCTACCAATGGCAGGAGGCAACATGCCACAGCTGTGACCTCTGCTTGCCAGAGTGGGACAAAAAGGACAGCCTGCTCACACCTGCATGTAGATCTGTCATCCATGCAGCAACGTTGCCATTCATTCTTTCTTCACCTTTCACTCTCTGCCTGTGCTTGTTCACCTGGTCTGCCCTACGCTCTTGTCCAAGGGAAGATGAAGACCAACTTAGTTACTGAAAAGGCCGAGTGCTTTTAGAATTCAGTTTCTCTGCTCATTTTTACACCTTTCAGAGCAGAAGAAAATAGCAGAAGTGAAACCATCAGTCTTCATGTAGGCTGGTAACATGTTGCATGAGGAACATTCCTGGCAGAGCTTGATTAGCTTAAGCACAGGGTCATGTTAATTTTATCTCTGTGGCTCTTGGATGAAGCTAGGCTACTTACAGGCAGCCCAAAGCCTGGGCAAACCAGTTTCCCATCTGTCTGCAAAAAACCTCTGTGGACATACCCCAAGTGACTCACGCTCTTTCAATTAAAAAAATAATTGGGATTAGCAATTAGCTCTTTATTTCAGTGGGCTTTGGCTGTGGTTTGAAGGCATGTCTATATGAAGTACCTGGGAGATAACGGAAATAGATATGAATTAACTGCTTCTCAGCAGCACTAATGAAGCTCTGCAAAGTGCTGCTCTGACGTGGCTGCACTGCTGTGCTCCCCAAGTGCCCTGCTTCATCCTGTCTTGTGTAGATGCTTCTTGGAGTACAGTACGGGAAGTAAAAGCCCTATGTAAGTAGTCCTCATTCATGCAGATAATGCTGTTGTCACCACTGAAATGATTTGCATGGTGTAAGGCTTGAAGTTTGATCGTTCTTTTCTCCTAATTTGGGATTTTTGTTTAGCTTTTCTAGGAGGGTTTCCAGATTACTTGTTGGGAGGAATGAATAGGACAACAGACAGAGATCTGAATTTTCTAAAGGTGGAATGAATCTTCTCAGCTTAATAGCTGATTACTTCTGCATCCTCAGTCTGTGTGGAATCTCCCTGGGTGGATCAGGCAATACCTGTAGACTCAGACTACAAACTTTTGGGCTTGTGTAGACACAGTTTTTTGCACACAAAAGGAAAAATCTTAAGAGTCAAATTTGAGAATCTTGCTCACTTCTCCTATACAGGGTTTGTGGGTGTCTTTTTTTTTTTTGTTTTGTTTTGTTTTTTAAAGGTCTATAGTAAAGAAACTGAGAGGGGAACTGAGAAAACAGATGGTAGAGTACAGATATTATTGGAGTCAGTTTAGTAGCTTAGTCTGATTCAAAGAATAGAATTTAGCAGTATTTTAGTCACTATTGCTTTGAATGCATTTAACGTAGTTTTACTGGGAGGGAGGGAAGGAATGTTAAAGGTGGATGATGTATTCTGAAAGTGTTAGAAAGTGTTAGTTCAGTAGCACCCCTTATATAAGAGTGGCCTTTCCAAAGCCAGCTAAAGTGTTATCTATTGAATAATGATGCAGTGAGCAGCTATTGCCTTCTTGCTCTAGCATCCATCAGATTAAATAACTTCTGTATCAGTCATTCTGCATAGCGCAAAATGTCATTTTAATAGAGCAGTGACATGGGATCAATAGTGCCTGCTTTGAAAATTAACTATATTTGTCTTGTACTGCTTGCTGGATCTTGAGGACATGACAAAGAAAGCAGAGCATATTCAGAGTAATATAAAAAGTGAATAAAAATGTGTTTCAGTAGTAGTATTGAAGCATCTAGCATTAAGGAGTTTGCTGTCCTGAGACAATATTCTAATCTTGAGACAGGATTAAGTCTATCTAAATGAATCATTTACATGTTTGTTAGACACACATGTATGCACACATGCACACACCCACACACACACACTCACATACAGATTTCCATGAAGACGTAAAATGATGTGAAACTATCTCCGGTAACAGTCCAGCAAAGCATATGTACCTATCGGCCTTGATCATGGTGGAATTCAATTGTACTCTGTATTTTAAAGGACACTGTGAAGTAGTTTTCTAATGAGAAGATGTTCGGTGAAGTGTGTCTTATATAAACAGTAAGATGTGGGACTTTGACCAAATGTGCTCCGGCTTGTAGAGAATAAGTTCAAAAGTCCTTTATAAATGCAAATTTAGATAGTGATATTAATTTCAAAAAATACCCCCTCTTGTTTTCATGGTCACTTCAACCCACATCAACAACATTTTGTCCTTTGAGCAAGTCTTATTGTAAGGGTTGTAAGGGCTGTGATGGAACCGTTTATCCAAACTATGTAGAAAACTGCAAAACAGTTGTAGCTGGTCAGCAGAACATGCATTATTCTGGCACAGTATCACATGCTGATTCAGTCAGAGGGCACTCGCAAATCATATGTATGCACGTGGATGAAACAGGTCCGATGAGTTTATAAATCAACCGGTTGTTGCACAAATGGTCAAAAGGTCTTTAGACATCCACCACATTGCCACCATCGCTGCCAAACAAGTGACTTCTTATGGTCTCCCATCTTTTAATAATTGTATTCCACAACTCAGTATCTCACATAGCTAAAGCCAAAACCACCAATAAGGTTAATTTCTGGGTTGTATGTCTTAATGAGAAAGATGTGGGGAAGGATGACTTAGGAACTCTGCAGTGGATACAGAAATATGATAATTAAAAGAACATATACTTTCCCTAAATTGCTCCATATTTATAGCTCTGCAGGGTAAAGGGAATTGAAAGTAGACAAGAAGCTTGGTGAAAGGGAGATTCAAGAAGAAGAGAAAGCACAGGCATGGAGAAAAGAACCTTCAGGAGAATGGGTGAATTACTATTATTAAAGCACCATCTATCCTAGTTCTATTAATTTTTTACTAATTTTCACAATGTATAAAATTGATTTAATTTCAGTAGTCTTTCATCTTTTTCTTACTGGCAACGAGCACTTGTCAAGTTCAGATAGGACAATGTGTGTATTTTGACCCACGTTAATATCTGTGAATGCTGCTTCATGTCATCTCTTTCTCATCAGAGCCCCTAACCTTAATCATCAACAGAGCAAAACGGTCCATTTATTTGAAAATCACAAAAAACCCCAAAGGCATTGATAGATTGTGTCTGAATAAACGGATGTGAAATCTACAGCATTGTTAACCAACCTATATTAGTTCTTAAAAATTGGTAAATGTTCCTGGCTGTAATAACAGCCATAAGTTCAGGTGTGGAATTTCAGGAAGGCACATCACGAACAGGTATATACATTCAAACATCTGATAAATGGTAGTAATTAATGAAAAGTTAGGGGATAACTTGTGCTTAAATTTGTTCAGTCTAAAACACTTTACCAATCTGAGGTTGTACTTTTTGTGTGTGTGTACACAGTATGTACATATGTTATATACAGGTATATGTATATATATGTATACAGTGACAGTTTGGGTAATTGTTGGAAAACGCGGACATTCCTCTGAAATCAATGGAGAGTTGAGGATCCTAAAGTGCTATTTCTGAGTGAAAGCACTTTTGGATGTTGTTTTATTTCTTTAAAAATATATAGCGTTCTGGCGTTGCATTTATTTAGGCATTGCATTCAAACCAGAAATGAACTGAAATAGAGCACAGTACTGGAGCTTTTTTGAATTTGGTATTTGTTGTGAGAATCTTAATGAGAGATTTGTTTTGGTTGTTGGGTTCATCTCTGTGTGGATTTTCTTATCTCTTTGGAGGACTGGAAGTAGAATTAATGGCTGAAAACTACCTGAGTGAGCAGAGCAAGTGGTATGCAGTCAGCTTTCAGACTGAAGCCTTTCTCTCCTCAGAAACTCAGCTCTAATTCCAGAAGAGCATGCCTGAAAAGCTTCTTATGTTATTTCTGTGCTCATCATTGCTCTCAACATGTCAGAGGGATGAAAGCTGCTATAGAAATGGAAGATCATTATTATCATTCTTGTTTTCCTCAGTATGGAGTGAAAAAGGGGTCATGGAGAATGACGCTAACAAAAATGATTGGAGAAAGGCAAATAAAATGTAGATGTATGACTTCTAATGAACATTTTGATGGATTAGGTTGGAAACAAGATACCAAATATTTCCTTGCTCTGACTGAAATCATTGCTGGCTGCGGCACCGCAATTAGTAACAGAGAAATGGCAGCGCTGGGTCAGATGGGTGGACCATGCGTTACTGTTTTCTCTCATCTTGCTTGGCAATGTGGTAATAAAACATGTTTAAAACAAAAATCAAGAGTAAGGCAGATGCTGATTTCCCCTTGCCCTGATCCATTTTCATTGCTTTTATATGTCCATGACTTCAGTGAGGTCCCTGGGGTCACATCTGCTTGCCGCTGCCATCAGTGCAGAGCCTGGTGAGGGGAGCTGGCAGAAGGGGCTGTCGGTACGGGCTCTACTCCCACTTCGACCACTGACTTGAGCCATGACCTTGGACTAGCTGATCTATCTCCCTGTGCCGATTTTCCCAGTTGTGAAAAAATGAGAGCAGAATAATTCTGAATTACCTTACAAGGCTATTGGGGGCTCTTAATGAATATTCGCAGAACACTGTGAGACCCTTGAATGAAAGAAGCTATAAAAATGCAAGATGTTATTATTTATTTATTAAGGTCCTCTGGGCTTTGGCCAACAGCATGAATTGTTGACATTTAATTATTGAAACAGTATGCCTATCAGACCCCTTATGGTAGGAAGAGATAAATAATGCAGAAGACTTCAGAAAACCTGGTCAATACCCTCTCAAGATCTGAAGCAAATATACCAGACACGTAGCTCAAGCCTAAAAAGAACTGAATAATTAAACCAAGGAATGAGATCAGTTGTTCTGAATGCTCTTTATAGTTCGTGCACAGTGTTCTACAAGTTATTTATTATTAGTCCATTACTTACAAGCAACCTTTTCTAAATAGATATCATACAGCTCTCCTATAATGGTGTCTCAGTTGTGTGAATGTACTAAGAACTGGTGAAAATGTATGAGCATTTTCAGTTATTTGAGAAATTACAAAGTTTCTTCCTGATATCTTGAAGCTTTAAGGGTTTTTAAAAAAACCTTCTCATAGAACCAATTAATACTTTTCAATATGCAATCAACCATCTTGATATGAAAAGAAAAAAAGGATTTAGATGCTCAGAATGCTTTTGAAGAAGCTGCTTAAAAAGAAGGCAAAGCCTGTGCGGTCACATTAATTATACAGTGTATTTTAGATGATTTTTTTTCATCCAAGCTTTGCAAAGTTTTTACAACTGTTGAGGCTTAATGTCACTGCAAGGCAGAGTACATAATTTACAGTACTGATGGGTAAACCGAGACAGCAATGTGTTTTAAGACAGCCTGTGACAGGGTCTTGGGAAACAACAAGGAAATTCTACTTGTCCTCTGCAGGGCATACTTCCTCCTCTCCAGACTCTTAACTATAGAAAAGCAGTGGTATTAACATTTGCAGAGGGCTGCTAGAAGGGAGACACACTCCAGGAAACCAGCAAATACACCACCTTTTGCACCATGTTCTCAATTGCATGCTCATTTTATTGCCTGGATTTTGGTGGCACAAAGATTTACAAATAGGTGCAATTAGCCAACTCTGGCAAGTCCCTGTTTACCCGATGCCCTGCTGCAGGCTGAATAAATTTGAGAGAAAACTCCTCCATCTCTGTGACAATGCAGTGATGCGTGGACACGATGCTAAGTGAAACCTCTGTGGACATGATGCTAAATGAAACCTCTGACTGAGCAATGGGATTTTAGCAGTGATTTGAGTGGAGATTTTTTTGCCAACTCTCCTGCAAGACATTAATTCACTATTTTATCCATTGCAATAGATCATAGCGATTTTAACTAACTTAGAGCTATTGCTTAAATTATTATAGTCTGTCTGTCATTTCAAGTAGGGACACTATTTCTCTTCATTTCCAGCTCCATGGCAATTATATCACAGCTGACTGTACTGTAGGAATGATGCTTCGTGCAGAATTATGCAAAGAGTAATTTGCTGTCCGTTGATTAACTAGCCTCGTCTCCATAGCATTTCACCCCTTTCTGGCTGTCTTTTGTTAAAGTACTGACCGCATCTGACCCTGCCTCAGTTATCAAATATGACAAGCTCACAGCCTTAGGTAGTGTGGCTCAGAAATAGCTGGGGAAAGGGAGGACAGCCAATTTCTGTGATGTCTGTAGCAGAGGATTAGTAAATTCCACAGATGTGAATGATTCCTTCAAGCAAAGCAGCGATGGAGCTAGAGAATACTGAAGGAAACTAACAATTCAGGCTGAAGCTCCTCTGGCTGCAGCAAATGGTGCTGCTGGATGTTGCTGTTCATCTGAGGGATGCTGCTCTTCATCTGAGTGGGGGCTGAAAGTATGAAAAGCCACATTCTCCTTCACTTTTCTTGCTTTCCTAGCTGGTGTATTTTAAGACAGCCATTGTACATTTATATTTGATGATATTTCCCTTATATTATTCCCATATATTGGCATGTAAGACTGAATGTTAATATTTCATCTGACACTAGAAAAAAATAAATTAAAAGTTTTGGAAGATTCTCCTCAAATTGTTACTCTGAATTTACTCAGCATGTTAAAGGGGTTTCCTTCTCTTTGTATTCTGTTATACCAAAAAGCTGCAAATGAATGAACAGATTTTTTAATGCTTGCTGATGTGTTTGGCTCAACTCTTGCAATTAAGCTTTCATTTGCTGTGATATTTAAATTATAGGCATTTCACATGCTGCAAGTATATGGCATTTTGGAAGAGTCCAGCTTATAGCACCATTAAGCATGGCTTCCATTTGACTGTATCGCCAAAAAGCACTGAGGTTAGTGTGAAGTCCAGGAATTACATTTTCTATGCCATAAACCAGGATAGTGGAATACTGAAAACAGACGCCATACCCCAAAATACATCCTGTGCTTAAAAATCCAGTGCCTTCTGTGATCCCTGACAGAATGCAAAAATGTTCCTATGATCAACCCCTTTCTCTAACGACTCCAGTTAATTGCCTTAAAGCTTAAAGACAATCAAAGGGAGAAAAAAAAAAAGTTGTTTGGGGGGCTTAAAAAATGGACAGGAAGGTCTAGAGTCGATCAGTGGTTTGGGCACTGACATAGCTTAGTGATGCTATATAATTTGCCTTGATTTATTCATTGAGAAGGAAGAACGAGCATCTCTGTAATTGTCTAGTTAGATGGTATGCCATCTGGGACAGGGGGCCTGTAACCGTACAGTGCTCAAAACAGTGGTTCCCATAGCTAGAATAATTTAACACAAACTTTAAGAGTGCCACAGTATGGGGCATGACAAAGCAGACAGAAAAGGATTAGGATATTAAAGCCACTGTAGGCTTTGAGAACCAAGGGTCTTGTATTAATTTCTTCCTGTCATTAACTTTCCTTGTCTTACCAATATTTTCTGTAGGATGTGAAGTCATATCTGATATCGATCGCTGTGTAGTCTGAAGCACAGATAAGTGTCAGATTGCATTAAACTGTAGTTAGACCTCTCCTCTCCCCTCAGCCCTCCCCCTTCCCCTCAGTGCTTTAATGCCGTAAGTAGGTCATTGCAGAACTGGAAGCTGTATTTCTTCCTTCTCCCCCATGTGGCTGCTGGAATACATTTAATTGCAAAGCAAAGCATCAAAGCTGGAGTAGCCAAGCTCACCTCCAAAAGATAATTAGTGAATCTCTGGTTTTGTGCAGTGTGCTGGAGCTACAATTAGAGATGGATAAATACGCTGCTGTTTGGAGTCCTCATGTTTTTAAAAACAATTCCTGTCTGAGACTTCAATAGATGCTTATTTTATTGGGCCAAAGCAACGCTCAGATTCCCAGTTCAAATGCGCTGATGGGTATGTAGTCAGGTAATGGGGACATGGATGGCTTCAGTGTTGTATTTTGGAGGCTTGGCTAAAACATAAAACACAAGTAACAAACTCAAACTGAGGAGGAGGAGAGAAATGAGTTTTATGGAAAACTGTGTCAGGTGAAGTGCAAAGGGCCAGGAGATACGTGGTGAAGCTGTAATCCAGCCAGTGCTGGCTGGTTTGCGTTTGGGTGTTTTGGCACCAACCCCAGTACTGTGAATGTATGAGGACTACTGTTTGAAAACACCTGATTTCTGGATATGTTTAACATAAAGACTGTTTAAGCTTTTAGATGACTGAGCTGGAGGATTGGCTGGACTAGGGTTTGCTTATAAAAGTGTACTCCTAAAGTTTGTGTTATCTGGGCTGCCTTGTCAAAAACTGCCTTCAGTTTCAGTTGAATCCAGATTGACAAATGCAGGAAAGATGTTAGCTCACAGAAAAAGAAATGTGTAAACTCTTCCCTCTTTTTGCCATCAGATCATTCTGATCACTTTGCTTCATTTGGATATAAGGCCTCTAGTTCTTGAGTTTTCTGAATTGTTTTTCTGTAGGTTTCTAATCTGTGCTAAATCCTTGTGGCTATCTTTTTTTTTTTTTTTTTTTTTTTTTTTTTTTTTACTTTCCCTTTTATGACAGCCTGTCCCTGGATCTGCAGCTAGCTCTGCTGGTTACATGTCCCTTTTTGTGCCTTAATTTGTGGAACAGGATAATACTACTTTCTTCCTTCGTAAAACCATTGAAGAGTTACAGCTGAAAAGGAAGCTTGGTATCATTATTTTTTCTTCCTGTATGGGAACTCCTTTTCTGTGGCAGAAATAATGACATTCATTCTTCATTAATTTAAATTACAAATCAAAAATTGGTAGCTTCTCTGCAGAGACGGTGACAACACGGCAGCTCTAAAGTGCAGCACGCAGAGTCAAACCCTCGGCTGATACAGCTCAGCATATTCCACTGGAGGTAATGAAGCTGTGATTTACAGCGGATAAGCATCTACAATATCTCTCAAAGCCCTCTCCACAATCCGTCACCTGCTATTGTGGGCTCAGCAGCAGGATGAAATAGGAAAGATAAGGAATTATGGAAAGGCTCATTTTCTCCTAACATAGGAAAAGGGGCTTGGTCAGAAAAGCAATGCATGAGTTAGTTCATCTGTTCTCCAAGAAACGCTCACTCCACACCCTGTCCCATACCTGTCATCGTGGCCCTTTTTTGGTTTGCCGAAACTACAGGGCCAAATTTTCAAGCAAGCATTTCAGGTAATGGTTAATGGGAAAAGGGAGCGTGACAAACTGAGTTCCCAGAGTCTGTGCAGCACAGCTGTCCTTAACTGGGGGGTTGTGATAGCTCCAACCTATGTTTGCCACCCATAGCGTTCAAAGACAACCTTGCCCCAGCTCCATCAGGGCATGCCGGCAGCTGTAGGAAGGGCGAGGAAGCTGCCTGTCTTGGCTCTGTACTAGCTAGGAAAATCCTGCAACTTTTCTTGCTCTTTGCCCAGTTGGAGTGATGCAAAAAGAGCAGATGGCATTAAATAATTTGGCTGATGCTGTTTTCATTATTCATTCCGCTGTAGAGCTTTTGCATAAAATCTGTGGTTTGGCACTTGCTATAGCTTTTCAAAGGAATAATATGCACATGGCTGCAAAAACAAAAAATATTGAAGAAAACATTTTTTTGTATTCTTGGTGTCTCTTGGACTCGAGATGTACCACCTACTTTCCACTGGAATGTTCAAACTATTTTTGTGTTTATTTTTAAATTTACTATGAATATTTTTATCAGAAAATAAGTTCAACAATCAATAGCTTTTCAGTTTTCATCAATCGCCTTTAGATAAATAGCCTTAGAAGCCTACAACTTTTGTATTTTTAAAGGTTTAAAAAAATCATAAATGATGTGTTTTACCTTTAAAAGCAAAACTTTTTCCCCCAAAGTGTGAAAAACTGGTTTTCATTTGTGTTAAAAGGCAGAAAATGGTGAATGACAGTATTCAGAAACTGTCTTCTGAAGCTGTGTTTCTTTGTTTTCTATTCTTGTTGAGTGACCATGGAAAGCTAATTATTGTTTGGTTGTACTGGCTGATAGTGGAAGATATCATTGACAAGAAAGTGGTGTTTCCTTTTCAGTGGGCATCAAACAGACACCTCTTGAATCTAATCTAACACCTCATCTAACTAATTTCCTTTCAGATTTTTTATTTCTTTAATTCAAACTGCAAAAATACCACAACTTTTCCATGTGCTTGTTCTTTTGGACATCTCCTACTCAGGTGACAGATCTCTATTTCATATAATTAGAGATGATATAAAAAGCTACAGATTTCAGATCTTTCTCTTCAGGGAACCATCTCCTGGGCCATGAAGAAAAAATTGAAAAGGGTGTATTTCCTGTAAAAGATAATTAGGCCACTTTAAAGAAAATCCATAATGAAATAGGATGTTGAGTTAGTGTACAAAAGCACACTAGGTGTTTCCTTGAACTTGCTTTGAGAGCATAGAGAATTATTATTATGAGATAGCTGATATTATAGTGCTGTCCTGCCATTATCTTGTTTCTGAGGTCTCATAACTAGGGCTGAGCTAAGCAGTTTAAAAAAAAAATTCCTCTTTAATCCTGCAAATAAACCTTGGCTGGGTATTAAACCTGAACTTTTTCCAGCCACAGAAATTTTTGGACATGTTGTTTCCAAAGCCCGATATCCATTCGGGACAGGAAGGGGAAGTACCCAAAATACAACAGGAAATTTGGATGAAGATCTATAATAGCAGGAAAACTATCTCAGAGCACCAACTGAAGAGACATTCTTCACCACTTTAAGTTCAAAATGGCCTAAATTTGAACCTGGCTTTTGATCCTCAGCCTACTTAGATGTGCAGAAATGTGTTTAAATAGACAGCATCTTTAAGTGATTGTCATACATATATATGAGACACCTAAATAAGACTGATGCATTTCCCTTCCTGAACTGGGAGGGAGATTGGCTCTAGGCTTATTTTGTGATCTTGACATAAATTAGATTTTGTTACTATTACAATCTGCATTCCTGAATCATCTTGAGCTGTGCATCTAAGACAACCCTGTTTTATGGATATTAAAAATGTTAACAGATTGACATAAGTTTTTTCCCCTCACCAGAGTCTAAGGAACATAAGCCTTTAACAGGTCAGCTCAAACACTAAAGTCCTGCCTTCAGTATGTGTAGTAGAACAGCAGGATTGCTACTAGGATATCTCTGGCAACTTTATCACCCTTGGACTTTACAGGTGTATTGAGGTCCACTCTGAGACACACTGAGCTATGTGTACCAAAGCTCAACAGAAAATTCTGATTTTTATATGTGGTCAGACATTCCCACCAAAATAAACAATCTATCGAGGTTCTGTGTATAAGGCTGACACAGGGATGTGGGTTTGAAGTAGCGAGTTTCACGATCGTTTGGAGCAAGTTTATTCTCAAATTTCCTACTTTAGGGGCATAAAACCAGTTTAATACTGCTCTGATGCTGTAAACTTCCTTTTGCTGTCTGATGAGTCTGCATCTTAATAGGAAAGTGGAATAGATGAGAAGAAACGTTCTCTGCCTATATGAAACGTAAAGCATATAAAATAGAAATCCACATTCTTCCTTCCTCCTGCTGAAGGGCTGGTGTCACTCCTCACTGAGGGGACAGGCAGTCAGTTGTGCTATTTTTGGAGATGTAACAGTTTTTCTGTATCAACTTTTGATCTTTGAAACCCTCTTGTGTAACTTATTGACTCCCTGTGAGAAAGGATCTGGGTTTTGAGGGGTCATTTAATGCTGGTCTCTAACTGACCTGCAGGGATACTACTGACCTTGGCTGATTCACTTTGGTGCTGAGTGCTGAGCTTTCTTATCAAACAAATTTTGATTGCCTTCTTTTCTTATCCAAAAGGGAAATACTGGACTACATTTCTTGCAACCTGGTGGTATCGGATCTCCATGATGGTTACAGAAATATGATGTCTACAAGGGGAAATGAAATTGGTAGGGAGGTGCTCCTTTAAATCTTCTGAGGAGCATGGCAAGAATGCAGTGGTCCCTAGAAGCAGTGATTTATGTTAACCTCAATACAGTCACTTCATTGAGATCTTCCTACTTAGTCCCTGTGCAGAGTATAAAATGCTATAGGCTCTGCATTCACAGTTAGTGCCTTTAATTGTATAATGCACTCTTGCTCAAGTTACTTCATACTCTGTATCTTTTTTGGAAGTCCTCATGATCATAAAGAGCTTGACTGCGTTGGGTTGTGTTCTGGGGATTTATGTTCCCTTCTGAATACAGACTCCACTGCAGAGTGTTTTCTTCTATAAATATCTAATTAAAAATATAGTATTATAAAGCCTTGGCTGGCAAAGCCCCTTATTTAGTTAACCAAAAGGGATGGGATCCAGAGTCACACTGCATTTTTTTTTTTTTTTAAAGTTGTACCATGAGGATGTGTGAGGATCAGGAAGAAAAAGGTTCAGAAAGGCTGAGAGCAGTCACCAATGGGTGGCAAAACCTGACCTGGACTGTCAGTTTACTCTTTTTAGTCACTGAACATACGTTTTTAGCTAGTAAGACCTTCTGTCAGATTTTGTGGGGGCTTGGGGATTTGCATTTGTTTTGAACTAGTCATTTGAATGCTCTTTGTGTTTTTTGGGGGGATGTGCACACACACATACATATATATGACGTTCTTGACAGATTTGCTAGGTTGTATCACGTACTCTGTTTCATGCTTTTCTTTTTCTTTTGTGGTATATGTTGTTTTGTGCTGTGTCACATAGGATAAATTGGAGATGACAGTAAACAACGTGTCTGACGTAGTATCTTGTACATGATCTGAGGGCAATGTTGATTCCAGCCTTCAAGGATTTCCCTCAAGATCTGTACCTCAGCCTCAGATGTGGCAAGGGCAGAAAATGCTTCCTGTCAGAACTGAATCCCGTTGCACAATAAAACCCTACAGTACAGTGGCACACTTGCAGCAAACTCCATTAGAATTGAAAGTCTTTTTTCCAGTGAAAGTAGAATAAATTTGATCAGATTAGTACAAAATGCAAAATACATTTCCAGTTGTAGACATGCATCTTTCCATTCTTCCTGCAAAGGGAATCTCTCCTTGCAGGAGTGAATGTTATTACCCTGATTTACCATTACCTCTCACCCTGTAATTTATCACGTGTATGCAAAAGGGATGTAGCTGTATCTATTCTAATGTATCGCCATACACCTTTTCCTCACTCTTTTTGGGTGGTAATAATACCTGAATGAGATGGAAAATGAAGAAACAGTTACAAGGAACAGCAAAAGATTCAGACTGTTTGTGATCTTATGAGGCCTTGCTATATGTCTTAATAATTACTGATGGACTTTGGGTCATTGCAGAACTGTAAAGGGACCACTGCAGATTTAATGGGCAGGACATTAGGGAACCAAAGGGCTCAGTTACCATATTTTTATTACCATGATATCTCAGAGCAGTATTCATGGTGAAATGAGTATAGGTGAAATACATTGCTGTGAATTCACCTACGGGCAGGTAAGATTTCTCAGGCTTTCTGAAATATTAGACTACTCTACATTGCAATCACCTATAAGCAGTTGGGTCAGGTGCTGCTAGCAGCCTTGAGCATGCTAAATCCCCTGATGAGGCTGTGGAGGGCACTGTGGGAGTTAGTGCTGTCCTAAGGCAGGCACTTGAAAGCCAGCTGGTGTGAGCCTGCCCACGCAGAGAGCAGGGAGCAGACCGAAGTGGAGAGTATTGTAGGCATTGCCCAGGTACCAGTGGGGCCCCCCAGGCTGCCATCTACTCCCAGCTTGCCTGTGCCTGGCACCATGCTCTGCAGCAGCCCTCGTTTCCATGACAGAAAGGGGCTATTTTGGCTTTGAGGGGTCCAGAGGTGGGAAACTGGGCTTGGTGATGCTCAACACCTGGAGAAAGGGAACTGTGGTCTTGGGGCTCCCCACTCTAAGGGTTTTCCTCCCTCTTGAGTCCTGAATGCCCCACCACATGCCATGGTAGCACTTCATTCATTGGATCAGGAGTCATGTTTTTAGTTAGTTCTGTTGTAAAAGCCTCATTGTTGTAGTGGTTTTTTTTGGAAAGGTGCTTACCTTACTATGAATGGAGCTTAGTTTCGATATAATCCTATGTATGCAATAGCATGAATGAATGACTATTAACTGAGACTGATGTATAATAATTGTGTGAGTCTGACAGATAATTTCCATCGAGGAGCAGGACTGTGTGCAATTAACTTGCTGAAGGAATTACATAGACAATTATCGTATATTTTGGGTAATGAAGAAATGCCAACTCACTAAATGGATGTCTTCTGAGTAAACAGTTGTGTTCAGTTCAAACCTCATTTATATAATGAATGGTATTCAAACTGCATTTGGACTGGAATAGATACAGCTCAGGTCACCAGCTAATTTAAAATATATATAAATAATACAACTCCCTTGCAGATGTCATTAATAGAAAGGACCAAATTTGGAGCCTCTGGTCTTGAAAACAGGAGCCTTAAGTTCAGAAACACTGCTAGACTCATTTGGAAAATCACTGCACAGCTTCACCCAACCTTCTGCAGGTCGAAGGAGTAAGTTATTGTTCCCACCACATGAGACTTCTCCACCTCCTTTCCCCATCTCCTTAACCCAGAACTGTCTTTTTCTTTCCTCCTCTGAAATACAGTAGGGTCCTAAGGTAATTTCTTTCACCCAGAAGGTTATTAACTCTTGAGAACAGGGGCCATTCCAATTTTAACTCCATCAGGTCTGTCACAAAAGAAGTGTTTTTTCCAAATTGTACCCTAGTACACATAGTGATAAATCCATTCAGGAACCCTTTCAGCCTGTAGAAGCAACTGTCTCCCAGACACTTCATGACTGACTGATCCTAGTGCACAGTGGTAACTCTCAGGTTAACCCTCAGTGATCACCCATGCTTTGTCATCAATTTTTTTCCCTAGCTTTTCATGGATTAATGGTCCTTAGCAAGTCACTTGCTAATAGGAGGAGGGCTGTGCTCTGTTGCTGCAACATACAAGCAGATGGGCTTGGATTTTCTGATGTTTTCCCCACTGCTTCAGCTGAAGTTTTTTGGGATGTCAGAACCTTTTTGTACTGACAAAGAAACAGAATGCGTCCCTGCAGAGCATTTACAGTACAGCAGACCAGACTAACACAGAACCACTTTAAATGGCAAAGTTTTTAATTCAGTCATTAATTACTACAGGAAAGGGCATCACTCAACTGGTTTCAAACTTCAGTGTGTTTTTTGAATTGTCAAAGGCAGAGAGTAGATAATTTTTCTATTTAAATCAAAATTTGCAAACTTGAATTCATGGCAATCATAGCATCTTACAGAATGAAACTTGTAGTGATTATGGATGTCTTAGAGGTCAGGGGTAGATTCTAGCCACAGAATATGCTCTTGGATTTGAATATTGAGAAGTTCAGAGTTGTTTAGATTCAGGTTTAGAGAGGAGCCACTCACAAAGACAAGAGACAAATATGGGTTTCAGTGTGGGAAGAGTGGCATTCTTACTGATCTTTATTAGCCACTAATTTCATAGATTAGAAAGCTTTAATTAGTATTAACAGCATCGAGCCACCAAAACATAAAAGGGAAACTATTAATGTACAATTTTATATTCCTATGTTACTGATATCCAGTCAGGAGCTGAAACTCCTGGGGTTCAACTGAAGCCTAGAAAGCTACTCTCTCTGTCCTTCCTCCCATTTTGATGATAAGAAGCATCTTCCCCTCTTCCTCCTCCTTTCTTTGCTTTGGGAGGGTGGTGCAGTTACTGGGAATTTTGTCTTTTCCTTCCACCCTGTCTCAGTGCTTTCACCTCTGTGAATGTTGCAGCAGAATTTGCCTTCCCTGTTTTGGCTGAATTCTACCATGACAATCATCCTGTAAGTAGAAAAGAAAGCAAGCACTAGGAAATGTGTGGTTTGATCCAACTTTCTTGATTCCACTGAGACTGGGTTAAAGAAATCTAGTTACTGTGATTTTGGCTTTATTATTTACTTTCTGTGGGGCCCTTAACAATTCATTTAGCTTATGATATTTACAGACAGACATTAGCTGACCTACCCATCCTCTAACCTAGAAGTAAGCTATGCTGGTGCTAACCCCATGCTAACATACTTGACCTCTCATCAATGTGTATGGCCATAGCATCTTATTTATATCACTTAAATAGCATCTGTCTGGCTCACAGTTCCTGTAAAGTACATGCAAACAAATCCTTAGTGTGTCTTCATTATTACTGTGTCTGTAAAACCTCTTAAATGGGCAATTGCCACAGGAGTGAACGCTTTGAAATTACTAAGGCCTTTTCAGGAACTCAGTATTAATACTAGTTAATTAAGCTAAGTAAAAATGTCTTTTAGTTAAGGGCATAGGTAAATTTAAAAGATTATGAATTACTTTTTCTCCTGCTTTATAATTAAAATCAAGTCCCACAGAGGATCTACACCTTTTGTATCCATATCCACCCCCCCAGGATAGTTCCTTCTCTTTCTTATACCCTGCTCTAGACCATTGTCATAGTATGGTACATTTAGCATAGAAGCTGCTGTACATTGCTTTAGAATTTGTTTTCTTGTTAGATGAATGCTCAACGCCTTTGGCAAGAAAACTATCCTGTTGTTGCTTTGCAGGGCCATCACGCAATAGGAGGGTTGTGGTAAGCAGGGAACATATTTGTCAGCTGGAATCTCTCTAACTAGAGCCAGCCTTGAGTAAGATTGACCCCTGAAGACACAGGTATTGCTATTTTGGCTAAGTTCTCACAGAGGAATTTGCCTGAATGCTGCTCTGTCACTCTTGTTCAAACAGTGGTGTAGGTGATGTAAAATTAATAAGCCGCATGAGTAATATACACATAATATGGTATTTATAGCATTCTTGTGAGGTCTCATTAACATGTATTGGAAAAGTGCTTTGAAATTCTCCAGCGAAAGATATCGTATCACAGAAATACAGAGCATTTTCCAATCTTAACGTTGGCTTTAATCAGCTCTTCAATTTAAATTGTCTGGATCTGAGCTTCAGTTTGGAATCTTCTCCCTCAGGGTGGCAAGAAGGTTACTGAAATGCTCCCAAACTTCTTGGAAAACTGAGTGAAGATCCAAAAACTCTGTGGCTTTGGCACTTCCCACCTTATATTTGTACCATAAACCATCAGGTTTTCTCTAGTCTTCCTCATTCAGCTGCAATATCAACAGTAGAGCCACATAATTAACCAAGAAATATTCTTTCATTACTATTTGTTAACATAATAGCTGGGAATTTAGGCTCAAATAGTCAACCAAAACACTCCTTTGCTACTGCATTCAGAGTGGGACATAGCGTGATGGGGGAGAGAACATGAGTACAAATGGCCGTTTCTCCTCCACTCTCACTTGTTCTCAGTACCGGGCGGGCTTGCTGCTTTCTGAAAGGGAGGGAGACAGAAGCAGGGAGTTAAGGCAGCAAATTGGGATTAGTCACTGCAGCGATCATGCATAGAGGAATATATGATTATTTCAGGCTGACTTTTCTTGGTCTTTTGTCAAAAAGCACGATTTCTGTGCACAGAGTAAGTAAAGACTTAGCAGAAGTGTTTTCTGTGCCACCATTGCTGACATTGGAAAATAACTTCACAACTGAAAGTTTTTTTTTAAAAAAATAAATATATTTGTGGGGTTATGTTTCTAATCTGCTGTTTTTCAAAATTTATTTTAAAGGTGAGGAATGTGGGAGCAAACCACGTGCAAGTTTTATATGAAATTTATTTCCTATTTATATATTTTCTAAATACATACATGAAGCAAACTGACAGAAACTGGTGAGATTTATTACAGACCTCTATAAAAAGGAGGCGTTCTTGCTTATTTATGGCAAGCCAGTGTCATGTACAAGGAGCAGTAAGGAAAGAAGCAGAAATAGGTACTTGTGTCTCCTGTTACTGCCAGAGCAAAAGGCATGTAACAATATGGAAGGAGTAGCATCAAATAATGGTTGCAAAAGTCTTTGGGGAAAAGGACAAAAGATTAGTCTGTGTGGGATAACCAGCAAAGAGATTCAATAAGTAAGCTGACATCATCAAAACACAGGAAATGTATTTTAAATATTGTTTGATTCAAGTCTCAATTATCTAGGATAACAGGAGCTGGGTTAAACCAAAGTCGGGGTAATAAAACATTTATAAACAGGGCTCTAAGAATGTGAGCAATACATCCACCTTGAAAACTTATAAACAAACTTCTGTAGCGAATAGGTGTAGCCTTGAACTGGAGCCAGCGGAGAAGGGAAGAGCCTGATGCACAGTGCTGTGCATCGGTCCTTGTGTGGCAGCCCGGGGCAGCCAGCCGAACTGGGGAAAAGCAAAGCTGAGATCATGAGAGCTTCAACACCTGCCCATACCCAGAGCTGACTGTGCTGTGTGGATGGAGCCCCCAGATTTGATCACCCAAGATGTAATAACAGTTCCGACTAGCAGTGGCTCTAGGGGGTTATTATTCAGAGCAAATAAGGCTGTGTCAAGCCCCTGATGTTTCTCCAGTTTCTAACATAACACACGGTCGCTAAAATAGTCCTTCTTATGAACCTTGTGCTGCTCCCACAGCAGAACAAACCCTCCCTTCTGTTAATTGAAATACAGAGAAATGTCTTTAATTCCTCAAATTACTGAATCCGTTTTTTTTCCTCCTCCCCCAACTTCCTTGATTCCTCCTCCTGCCAGAGATCACTGTAGCAGGAAAGAAGTCAAACAGCACACTTAATACAGATAATTACTTCCTGGATGGGATAATTTTTCTTTTGGATATGCTGCCTGACAGTTAAAATATCAAAGAAAGAAAAAAAAAAAGAGGAAAAAAAAATATCTGAGAGGTATTTAATTAACTCCCTCTTAAAAAAAAATCTGTCTTACCAGGGCAAAGTCCTTATCATCATTTTTTGTGTATGTAGAATCAATTTTATCACAATTGTAACTTCTTTTGCCCTTTGAGGAGTTTTGTTTGACTTGTAATCATTATTCTATCTGTGCTTTTGCGTCGTTCTCCCTAGATTGTCATTCTGAGCTGCTTTTGCAAAAGCATGCTGGAATTTCTTGGAACAGCTAACATGAAATACTTAAAATGAAACAACAAAACCTACCATGTAAGATGTATATATCGAATAAGTTCTTAATATTTTTTTCAAAATGTAAGTTTGAATAAAATAACAGGCAAGTTTTTCAGCTTCAGCTGAAATACATGAGCTCTCTTAAAAATATAAATCAACTGCTAATATCATTGAGTTAGCCTAGTACTGCAGGAGTCATGCTTTGGCCCATGGTATGGAAATCATATAGGCCAGATTTTTAGGTCTGTGAAGGTATAAATTGGTGCCACTGGGCATTTCAAAAGCAAAAATTTATATACTGGATCTGTAAATACCTTTAAAAATCTCAGAGAGCTTTTCATCTAGTACAAAATGCACTGCCTATACTTTGCCTAGCCATGAGGGCAAATCAGAGTAATGTTGGGGTTAGCCACAACGAGGGATAGCACACTTCTGAGTCAAGATCACAGCTTCCCTGGGGTGAAATAAAGAAGGATGATTTTGCCATTAACCTGGCAGACGGGGACCCAAGGGGGACAGATTGGATTCACATTTATGTGGAAAAGGTGGTGTTCCCATCCTCACATCTACAGTTATCAAACTGTGCTGTAGCAGGTGATGATGAGAATTGTATGCATTTGATTTCAAGCTACATTCATGCCAGATTGGACAACAGTTTTTTTTCTGACCTGCATCTGAATGATAGCTACTGGCTTTTCTAGGACAGCTTAATAAAACAACATGGTCTTTACTTTCCAACTTCTGTCTTGCCATGTGTAGACGCAGACTGCTTTCTGCTGGCAGAGTCGTGTTTTTGTGTCATTTGGAATTATTTGTAATGTGATTGTAGGAGGAGAGTTCAACCTTATTATTGTAGGAAGTACAATTTTATTTTTTTTTTATTATTTAATTTGATATGGAAGAAGGATCGTTTGGTCAGCCCTTAAAACTTACAGGTAATGCAACAGTTCATGGACTGAACAGGCTCCATTGCACTGTTCTGCACCAGGCACAATACTGGACTTCATTTTACATCTCAGGGCTGCAAAAGGAGAAAAGTTTGATTATTAAATGAACAGATACGTTCCTGAATCTTTCTTTAGATCTCAAAATCTTCTGTTCCTCCGCAAACTTCTTGTCAGGTTGGGGAACTAGGTATGGGGAAAGAGTCTGGGATAATAGCACCTTGTATCTCATAGTGGTGTGAAGAGGAACATTTTGAGGATCTCAGATGTGTCAGTGTGAGGCACAGAGCCTCATCTTAGGGAAGGAAATTGTTACGTGCTCATAAAGATCACTCTGAATTACAAAGCTGTCCTGGACTATAAAGATGTAGCTCTTTCATTTTATTTTTGCTTCTGCGTGCCTTGGTAACAATTGGTGTGGTGTGATTTTTTTTTTTGATTTCGCACTTGCTAATTGCTATATGTTTCAGGAGCATGTGTCAGTTTTGTTTCACAGCAGGAGCCCTAATCGTGAATAACTCCTCGTTGCTGCTGTGCACTTTCAAATCTATTCTAGGTTAGTCGAAAAAGTCACACATTATGACAGTATGAAGCACTGGGAAAGAAGCCTGTTGTAATGAGAGGTGAAGAAGAGTTACACCAAGGAAGTGTGTTTTGAGAGAATAATAGATCTCTCAAATCTGTATTCATCTGCACATGTTTCTTCGTACATAATGGGACTTTAATCTGCCCCAAGGAATACAGGACAAATTATTTCACAAGGATGCTATGTCCTTGTACTTTTTTCCCAGTGAATTGGACACAAATAGGTCTTCTATTACCATCACTCATGCATGTCTTCTTTTCCCCCCTTTCAAGGGAGGGAGCAGGAAAGGAAGGGAGCAGGGGGAGCTTGTCAAGAGACAAGCAGGAAAAAAAACCCAACATTTGTCCAGCTTCTGTTTTCACTGTGGCCAATACTAAGACATTCCTGCTGTTTTAAGCATGGTCTCTAGTGTTTGGGTCTAGTCTTTCCTATTTATGCAGACTTTCTGCACTTGTGTGTGTCTTTATAAGGACATCGACATCCTTCTCTTGCTGTAGTTCTGGTAAGCAAAGTGTGAGAACTGAATGAAGAGGTTACAGGGTTAATAAGACGAGAAAGAAGAATACAATCAAATGGATAATAGTTTATTCATAAGCATGCAAATACTTAATGCAAGTATGAATGTTCATTCTTCAACACACACACTAAGAGATGTATTTGCAACAGCAGGGATAAGCAGAGCATGGCCAATTTGGTTACCATAGATAAATACATCTTTGCTTATAGGCTGAGCTGTGGTAACTGATTGTCCTTATGATCCAGATCTTTGTGGTAATTTAAACCAATTATGGTGCTTGAAGCGAACTCAAGAATATGCACCCTGTCTGTTACAGCTGGTGTTTCACTAAGCTGTAGAGAAGCTGTTGCCTGCAAATGACTTTTGGTGCTGTGAGATGTAGGGAGCTTACAGTGCTGTTGGGTGATGAGTTTCTCCTCTGAAGAAAACACAATGGCAACACTGATCCATATCTTTCTATGTGTGCTCTCAGCATTCTTGGTATCACTTGAGAAATCATCACAAGAACATGCCTGGAGTTGTAATACTTGATATAACCTATTGTCATTCAGCCACAAAAAAATCCCCCAACCAAACACCAAACCTTCTCTTTCTCTGCCACTTTAAGTTTCTAAAGGTTGATGGGAAACAGATTGATCAGGAGCACACTTCTGTCCATTGACTCTCCTGGCACCTGAGTTAGGTGGCAAAAATTACATCAGGAATAAACCTGAGCTGGGAAACAAAGATGTATTCTGATGTTGACAGTAAAGGGGTTTCATTGCTGTATGGGCACACTGGAGCGGAAGTGGAGGAAAAACTGAAAGATATCAGTAAAGACCTGGTGGAGAATAGGTCAAGAATGTATTTAAAGTTTTAAAAAGCTATACATAACTAAAATAAGCCACTTGTTTGGCTTGGTTACCAAATAGTTCCCATTGCCATGGGGGCTCAGCATTGCCAGTGTATGTCTTCTTACATCTTTCTGATGGGTAGGTTGCGTATGTATGTGTACATAAACGACCATGATCTGCAAGTGGAGAGATTTAAAGGTGCACACTTGACTTTTAAAAAAAAATATCTTGGTGCCCAGTTCTGATTTTTTAAAAAATCTTGTAGATACTTACCAGCATTGTAAGACACCTATATATATATTTACAAAGCTCTTCTTAGTGACTTTTCATGGTCACATGTGGAAAAAGAAGAACCTGAATTTTGGTGTTCTGAAGTACAGGCAGGTGTGCTTACAGGAGGAGCATAAAAAATGTTTTGGTTCAGTCAAAGAGTTGGCCAAGAGCTTAGGCCATATATTTATTGCTTGAATTTTGAGTGCAGGAATTGATGAGATAAGAGACATTTGTATATTTGCATTGCAGTGATTGAGAAATGACCATACTGAGACTGGCAAATGGCAACCAGCCAACTAGACTAAAATATTGTTTGCATGGATTAATGTAATGCAAAATGACCAGCGTTTATGTATGGAAGCACCACTTGCTGGGAATTAAAGAAAAGGCAAAAAAATCTGTGTCGTCATCTCCATCCTTCCCTTTCACTGGCAACAGAAATATTTCATAAAATAAAAGAAGCAAACATCAACATAAACTAATACATGATGAACTCGTATCTAGAAGTTAACTAGGAAAGAAAATAATTATCACTTTTAAACTGTGAACTCTGCATATTTGTATATGTCACAATGATAATATTATATATTGCATTGCCTAGTGACCTGAAAGTTTTTTATATTACCGATGAGTTAATGCCTATGAAATAAAGCCCAGTAAATATTTACTGTGGGGTATGTCTGGGAAAGGTCACGTTGACTCATTTAAGGTCACGGTGTTTTTAAAATCATCCTTTTCAAAAGAAACAATAAAGGATTAGTATGCTGAGTTAAAATGAGGAAACACTGTTCTAGAATTATATATTTTTGTTTTACAGTCAATTCTCATTTAGTGAACAGACTTCCCATTGACAATTTTCACACACCCTTTTCTCGGCTGACTTTCATCTCTCCGTGTATTAAGCCTTCTCTTGCCTGGCTAGCCATTGTCATGCCTGGGGAAAAGCTCTGTCAGGTATTAAAAGAGAAATATATAAAAGAAAGCTAACGGCTAAAGTTTAATTCTATAAATTCTGCATTCAGAGGGTTTGTAACTGCCAAACCAGCTAGAAATTTAATCTGTATGCTTTCCATACTATTACTGCTGAGCTACCTGAGCCTAAGATACTAGGCTGATGAATGTGTTTATAAAGGTTTGTCTGAATCCCTGTTGGCCACTGAACAACTCCCAAGTGAAAAACCATGACAGCAGCAGGGAATAATAATGTGTATGAAGAGAATACCAAGCCTGCAGAACAGGGTTCTCAGCATCACCTAATGAACCAAGATTTTTATTATTCTTTGAATGACTTTTTAGCAACCTCACTTCATAAAAGACACAAAACAAATTAGAAGGGAGTTTCAGAGGTTTATCGCTCCTTGGCAACTCAGGAAGAGAGACCTTGATCTCCTGATTGATTCTTGTACACAGGGCCAGCCTTTGTCACATAGGCAGAGGATTTATGAACATGCTTACATCTTTTGCTGAGTAGGACCTTTTCTATGCTTAAAGTTATATGCCTTGCTCGGTCATGGCCATCACGTACTCTTATACCGCTGAAAAAGAGACTAGCTAAACAAAATTTAAACCCTATAGTATCAATTTAGACAAAAAAGTTTAGGAGCCATAACACATAAAAATGGCATTACAAATCTGAGTTGCAGCTGCCATCATACCATACACAGGTGATGTTTCTGGTCTCATCTGACTCGATGTTTAAAAGGAAGGGGCACAGAGGGAGCAAAGCATCTGCAGAAGGCAGTTTGTTTAATCTTAAGTGGATAAATCAAATTCTTCAGATCCATCTCTCCCTACAGAGTACAGAGGGAGCCTAGATGATGAGATTTGGTCTGTATACCCAATTTTTAGTTTGGTAAAATGAAGCCAGACGAATCCCACGCCAAGTACAGAAGTCTCAGCATAAAATTTCTGATCAACATGTCATTAAGGCCTCCTCACTTTGAAGGTAACAGGATACTCACTATTTTAGTTATACACACAGTGGTGTGCAGGACTTTTAAGCAAGTTCTTGTGATACCACACAAGTGGATCCCAATGAAGGCTAAATGTGGTGGCTGTGTTATCAGACTAGAAGAATTTATTGTTTTCCTGATCTGGTAAACACAGTCACAGAAGATTCTGCTTTCTGAGTTGAAGCCATTAAGCTGCTAGAAGAGGACATTGTAGCAGAACTGTATCTTTCACAAAAGCCATATGACACTCAGTAACCTGGACTGTCATCCCTCCCATCGGTAACAGCAGTCATTCTCCCCTGGCCGGTGTCTTCCTCTGGGAACCTGTTACATCTGCAAGGACTTTCCCCCACAGCTGAGGATCCTGACTCCCTTTCCTAAGCTTTTTATATTTGCTCCTCTCAGTCACTTCCATGAAGTCAACCTGTGGCAGCTGTACTAAAAGCTAAACACTCAAAACACTGACCAAATAAATCCTGCTGGAGTTATCCCTGCAGGGGAAAGTGGCAGTGATAAGCTATGAGTTTTTGCAGCATTAGAGGGTTTGGTAGTGTTCATGACTACTGAGCAGCAGTAGTGTGATGGAGAACACTTCTGTGGGTAGGAATTTATCAAATCAGTACAAATGGCTGGGCTGAGCCTAAAGCCACACTAGAAATGAATTGAAAATCAGGCTGTAGCAACAACTGAAATGTTCTGTGTGGATTTGCAATTGACCCTGTGCTGTACAGAAAATTACAGAGCTCATCTCTTGCTAGTAATCAAGGAAATGGTACTGGCTGCTTGCCTCTCTGAGCACAGGTTGGGAAAAAGTAAAAAAAAAAAACAACACAACAACCCACCAAGCAAAACAACCAACCCTCCAAATACCTGCACAGCAAATACTTTAGCAAGGAAAAAAAACAACATTCAACTATAGGAACTATGTATAAGTAACATGAGAAAATGTCAGCAGGTTATCTGGTCAGCTCTTGCCAATTTAGAGAACACATGAGCACAGGGCAGAATATCAAGTTCCACTTGGATCTGAAAACAAAATAAACCTGCTCTTGAACCTGACTAAGCAGTCTTTCAGGGGATAGCCATAGCCACACTATCATTATGGCTTTGGGCAGAAAGGTAGTAAGTATTTTAGAGTACAGAATAGTAAGCCTGGTGATCTGGAGTTAGACTTTTTTTTCCTGACTTGGTTCCTGTGACTTTTGAAGAAAGGGTGGTGGGTGTTTGGGGCTTTTTTTCTGGGGAGGTTGAGGGGCAGGGAAATGATAGAAAAATGAGCGGCAATAAGGTAGACCACTTGTTTAAGGTGAACTCCAGACCAAACTGAAGTCAGCAGCTTAGATGGGGCAGAACATACCCACGTCTGCTTTTGAATTCTTCATATCAGAAAAACAGATTTGAAACACAAAATTATTTTTTTCTATTAACAGCTCCTTATTTCAAATTTCCAAACCTCTCTAGTAGTCTCAGAACATATTTGAAGAAATAGAGGATTTGAAAGCACTTAAGAGCACTTTGGTGCCTAATTCCTATTAAAATAACTTGGAGTTATGGAATAAGGAGTTAGGCTCCTGGAATAGCCCCTATCTATAAGTTTATTGGCATCTAGTCTGCTCTCTTATTATAGATTAACACGGGAGGGTGGAACAGAAAGTCTTGTTCTCTTCCACCATTTCCCACTAAGTTGTTTTGTGATTTCAATTTAATTGGATAACTACCTTGGTCTCCAGTTTCTCAGATAAACAAGAACTCTAACTTTCTCCCAGCTGTGCTCTTTGTAGATAATGCAAAAAACCAAAACATTATTGCATTTTGTCTTTAAGAACTAGTTCACCTGTGCACATACAAAAGGAATATATACAACCTATCAATTCAAATTGAAGGCATTTTCACTTTTGTAGTACCCATAAGGCTCAGTCTCTACCCCTCCATCGTACTCTCTGCCAGAACATGTAAGATAAAGTTCAGCTGACACGAGTCCAGTCCAGTTCCTCTCGGCT
>VZTL01041002.1:0-13970 GCA_013400535.1 Scopus umbretta
CTATTTGAGCTGTAAGTATCTTACTCTCTAAACATTTGGGCTGTGTTCCAAATCTTTATCTATACATGTGCTTGCTTGAAAAATAGTGTCAGACACTCATTAGCAGTAACCTACAACTTTTGAAATTGACACCATTTACCTACAGGAAATTGTCTTTTTGAAATAGTACTTTGTACTAAACCATTCTGAGATAATTGTTCCAATTAAAAAATACATGGGCATTGCTGTGCACCTCAGGATGGAAACTTTATTGTGCTGTGAAAGAAGTCAATGGGAGTTCAGAGTATTCAGCCACCTGCAGAACTGATGATAGAAAGCCAAAAATCTGTAATTCATGCTGGAAAAAGAAACTATTCTACACACAGATACAGTGTTGAAAAGGATGTGAGTTTTAGTGTTGCTCCTTCTCCTCCCCCACTCCAGCTCCCCCTCTCCCAGCTTCCAGAAAAAAAAGAAAATGAAACGATGAATTTCTTATGTCTTTGAGTATTGCTGAGCTCTACATAAATAGGAATATGCTCACTGTAAGGAAACAGTGAGATTCAACTATTCCCATTAAAATGCTAATTACCATCCTTTTATAGAGCAGTTGGAGAGGATTTGGGGAACAAAAATAACACCCAGAGATTATCACAGAAAGAAAAAAAAATCAAAGAAGAAAACATGACATTAAAAAAACTTGCTTCTAAATTTAGAAGCTCACTAAAGTGAGGCTAATCATTTATTCTCCCTGGACCTGCTCCATATATTAAACTGATATTGAGAAGTCATGAATTGCTGTGCTTCCAAACAGTTCACAGTTTGGATTATTTTACTTTCATATATTTTGTGTCCTGTCCAAGCTATCACTGACATCTTAAAAGAAAGTCCTCCAGTCCTTACTACATAGAAATAAATAATGTGGGACAACAGCATTAAGCAATATAATCATAAAATTACCTGTTATTAAAAACAGAGCACAATTTTTTAGAGGAAATATATTACTCAGCTGTAAAATAATATGTTTGCCATTCACTCTAATGTTTCAACATTATGATTCAATCTTCTAAAAAGCTGACATGGAAAATAACAGTGTAATAAACCAATTCATCATAATGTGTAAAAGAAACTACTGGAATAAATTGTAATAACCTTTCAAAAACTAGCAGCTTTTAAAAGTATTAATTTCTACTCCAGATAATTGGAAAAGACACCTGGGTGGCCAGGCAATATTTTTTATGGGATTGCCCTGTCAGGGACTCAGATTGTCTTCAGAGTCAGGAGCGATCGTTTAGCACTAAGTGACAGTGAATCTTGCAAATGGGTCTTCCTGGATGGTGTTTGCCATAAATTACCAAACTGAACTCTCCTTCAAGGTCAACCATAAAAGAAGTCAGATATCAAATGGCCTTCACAGAGACCCAAAGTAGTCTTCAAGCCTCAAATAAACAGGCACTAGTTGTGTTGGATCCCGTAAAATCAACTTAATAGACTGACAGCATAAATTATTATCAAACTTTGAATATATTCTTGGGAACAAAATAGCTGAAGAATGTAATTGTGAGTTGTAGTTCACAGGAAGAAGGACTAATAGAAGTTGCTCCCCATTACGTAGCAGTATGTGCAATGTTACTAAACTAATAGCATTAGAATTGAAGATATCAATATGTTTCAAGGTACACATGCAAAACAACTTCCCAAAGAAAAGTAAGACATCCTACTTATTTTACCTTTTGCCTTTCACAAAATCTCTTGACATTTTTTCTCCAAATTAATATCAAGGCCATCTGTGTTTACATAAGCACTGTTAGTCCCAGTATTTTTGCTTTGAAATCATAGTTCTGGATTAATGAAAGTTTAGTCAGTGGTGTTTCCAAAAGCAGCCAGCAGTGTCATAAACATGTGCTACAAAAGTGCGTTTATTACTTTTTTCTATGAGAGGCAAGAAAGAAACATAGAATAGAATCACAGAATCATTAAGGTTGGAAAAGACCTCTGAGATCATCTAGTCCAACCGCCAACCCAACACCAACATGACTACTAAACCGTGTCTCAAAGTGCCACAACTACATGTTTTTTGACTCCACCACCTCTCTGGCAGCCTCTTCCAGGCTCTTTCAGCAAAGAAACTTTTCCTAATATACAGTCTAAACCTCCTCTGATGCAACTTGAGGCCATTTCCTCTTCTCCTATTGCTAGTTATTTGGGTGAAGAGACCAACACCCTCCTCACTACAACCTCCTTTCAGGAAGTTGGAGAGAGCGATAAGGTCTCCCCTCAGCCTCCTCTTCTCCAGACTAAACAACCCCAGTTCCCTCAGCTGCTCCTCATAAGACTTGTTCTCCAGGCCCTTCACCAGCTTTGTTGCCCTTCTCTGGACATGCTCCAGCACCTCAATGTCCTTCTTGTAGTGTGGGGTCCAAACCTGAACACAGTATTGGAGGTGCGGCCTCACCAGTGCGGAGTACAGGGGCACGATCCCTTCCCTACTCCTGCTGGCCCCACTATTCCTGATACAAACCAGGATGCTGTTGGCCTTCTTGGCCACCTGGGCACACTGCTGGCTCACATTTAGCTGGCTGTCAACCAGCACCCCCAGGTCCTTTTCTGCCGGAGAACAGGGCACAGTTCCTGGCTTAGCTGGGGCAAGCTGGTAGTGCTGTGTGTGAGACCATGGAGCTGATGTTCTTTCTGAGCCCCAGAAGGAGGTGTGTGTCCCAGCCTTATCCAAACCCCTCTGCAGGAGACCCTGGGGTGTGCCACCCCCTTCAGGGTGGGGTGGGGGAGGTTCAGATATGGCCTTTGTGAATATTCACACGATGTTGCTGAACAGTGCTGAACTGCATGTACATCACGAGGTTCCTGGTTTTACCAGACCACAAATCAGTAAATCTGTGGCTATGTTGACCAATCTGTTAATTTTTAAAAGTAAATGTTTCCTGACTCTGTTCAATATATTCCCTAGAAATGCTGGTGGAGATGAGTTAGGAAAGATGGTTTTCCCCAGTCCTATACATCTTTTTCCCACTTTATCATATTAATAGCAATGAAAAAGATCACATACCTGAAATTCAAACCCATGGAGAAGTGATTTCCAGATATTTCTGGTTAAAACACTGACTCTATAAATAACAATGTATACATAGCAGCCTCTTGTTTTTCTGAATATCAAGATTTATTTCCCCTCAAGATAAATATTGACCTTGGCTTTAAATTGGTCAGAATTAATCTTTCTGGTCAATAAATCTTGGTATTCCCTTCCACAGAAATCAATACCTGTTTAATATATCAGATTATTGAATGAAATTAATAGATTTAGCTCTGCATGATTTTCATAAATGGTGAACTGTCCAAATTTAGGAGGTTTCAAAAAGGCTCACAACATACTATATGGACTATTTCAGTTTAATGTTGAGAAACTGCTGAACTGTGCATTAAATAAATTACTGTATTGCTCAGAGAGTTACAGTAAGGTCTATTAAGTACTTATTTAAAGACTTGGCAACAGTGAACAACAATAAATAATTCAAGTAGCACCTCTAATCTTGGGGTTTTTTTTCTCCTTAATTGGTTTTACAGCATTGTTTTGACATTTACCCTTGAATTTAAAAAAAAATACTCACAAAGAAGAAAATGCATGCTGTGCACTAATCCAGCTGCCAATTGAGTACTTACATACTGATGCATCAGAACAGCACAGGAGCTCTACTCTGTCTTCAGAGCTGTCAAAGCCCATTATTGGTGTGAAGCAGTATGGGTTTCTGGGCTTGCAGAAAAACTGAGTTGAAGAACTGTTTGTTTATACAGATGCACATGTTTAAACACAAGGTTATTTTAAAAATATAGAGATATTGCATCATCATCTCAGTGAGACTCCAGAGCAAACACATAAGAGAAAGAGACCATGTCTGATCTATCACCCAGGGAGGCATCAAGATGCCAAAAATTTGCCAAGAAGGACAGATGGATCCAAAAAAGCTCAACAGCTGGCAAACTCACGAATTAAAGAAGGAGAGCCAATACTTTTGCTGTCCAGGTTTCCCCAGCCTGCTGAGAACTCTGGAGTGATTCTAGCTTTCAGGTTTTGAATTCAAAGGGACTGTGTCAGGTCATATTTGCACTCAGCTTTTAGAATGGGAGAAGCTGTTGTTGGTTTTGTTTTTAATTAAGTTTACAGAAAATAAGGCATATTTTGGTTTCTGCAACAGTTTTTCAATATTTTGTGTGTAAAATATTTTGTGTTAATTGGCCTTTTTATTCAAAATAATGTTTATAGGCAGGATTTCTTTCAAAATCTTTTTTCCTGAAAAGAAGAGAGAATAGGGAAAGAAAAGCCACATATTTTCCTTTCTTTGTGTTTTAATTTTGCTATATCATTTTTTTGAGGCTATGTAAGGTACAAGTTTGCATGCATGTGTGTGTGTAGGTAAATAAACACATACGTAGAGATATGAGAAACTTGATTATACTGGCCCGTTTTGAGCAATGTACAAATATACTCAAAGCATACATTTAGTGAACCCTAAATTGGTAAAAATATGGCACATACTGCTTTTAGATATCATATTGGCACCTCTTGGAACTTCAGATGGCAGTATTAACACTTTTGTCATGTACATATCACCTCCATGCATATTCATATTGAGACTTCTATGCATAGTAAGTAATTCTTTTCTCTAACAGACACTGTATGGTTTTGCATGTGTATCCACTGTTTAAAAAAATGACATTTTCCAACCCAACCTTTTCTTTCTTTAATACTAAAAAATAAAGATTTTTTTGAAATCAGCATTATTACTGTGTAATAAAATATAAAAGTTAAAGACAAAGCAACCATTATTCAATGTAAAACTGAAGAATATATTACTTCCCAGAGAAAGGTGGAAATACTCTTCTCACTTACTTATAAGTTCTCATGCTCCCAGCATTCCGTTTAACAGGATGTAAGTTTTTTTTTTAAAAAAGCTGTTTCCTTTGTATCTAGGCCATCAAGGTGTTCCCAGTGTGCAGAAGCCCAGCAATACCTCCCTAGAGAGATATTCCACTGAGTAGTGGAAGACTGCAGTAAAGTTAATATATTCCTCACTGACAGTAATGAATTTCTTCTCTCTTCACTGTGATATTTGATTGAGGTGATACATATTCACACTTCCCCAGTAAGTCCAGACACTAAAGGTAAAACCTACCGCTCTTGTTTCCCATTCAGTTTCATACATTTGTCTATCAATGAACATCCTTATGAAGCTTAATGTTCTTACCATATTAATTCATTCACCTGTATTAGTTATATTTAATATTTGACTCACCATAAAACATGAAGCAAATGTAATTAGTTCCATCTTTGTTTCCAGCCAGGTTATTAACAATTCGTTATTAGGACAAAGTAGCTTTCATATACCATATTTAGCCATCCACAAGCAAGGACTGCATTGCTAGCTCTGCTGATAGCCTACCAAGTGAACTGGGTTAAGTCACTTCACTCCCCTTACTCCATACCCTCATGAAGAACGAAACACATTTAAGACCTCAGAGCTTATTCTGAGCTCTGGGGAACAAAACCCCTATGCATTATTAATATTTGTATTGCAATAGTTTAAAGGTCCCCCAGTAGAATAACTGGGTGGGATTCATCTCACTTGACACTGGATGAAGAAGAACTAGGAGTCAAGCCTGAGTTAGTAGGTTACCCATTAAGACCTGCTCTCTACAGAGAAAGGCAACCTTCCACAAGTGACAAGTACTATCTATCTCAAAATGGTATCATAGGCTGGGATGAACTGACGTTGGGATGTACATGTTGTTCTCCATTGAGATACACCCCCTGCCTCATATCTTGCTTAAATTTGAAACCTAGGGAATTAATCAAGTATCTAAATATATGCCCCTAATACATTTTGAGGTGCTTCAGAGTACCACAACTGTGAAAGGTGGGAGTCCTCTGTCATTCCTGTGCCATACCTGTTAGCACCATGCAAGTATCTTGAATTATTACAGAGCATCTCAGCAGGCATTAAATGCCTATGTCTAGGTACCTGAATTACTCTTCACATTTTTAGGGCACTGCAATTGAAGAGATTCTTCCTTCTCCCCACATAACACACAGTGAGTCTTATGCATAGGAGCAATATTACAGTGCTTGGACAAGAGATGTCTTGAGAACATGCTTTCACATGCAAAAGCAATATTTCCTCGAAAGTAAAAATATTGTTCTTTCATGTAAATAAATATTTTTATCATCCAATTTTATGTTTATCCACCCTAATATGCCACTGGTATTTAGCTTGCCTTAGGTAACAAACTTAGTCACGGTAGTAGGACTAAAGCAATAATTCTGTGGTTTACACTCTTAAAGTAATTCTTCTGGTCTGGTTTTACTTTCTTTCTTTTTTAAGAACATGCTCTGTCTGCAAACACATGATTTGTTTTCTAAAAGAGTTCTTCTTTCTCTAAAAGAAAAGAAAAACAAATAATATTGATCTAATTGTGCACTTACTAATGAGTCTCTCAGGAAAGAAAATAATGCAGGAAAAGGACGTGACATGTTTATAGTTTGGCCATATCTATTATCATCTTAATTTCATAAAACTATAAACTGACCTTGAATTCACCGTGCATTTTATAAGCTCAGATGAACAGTTACACAACTAAATCAGCTACCACTCGAGAGAGCAAAAGCGGTCAGCTGACCAGTCACTTAAATTCAAGAATAAATATATCATAAACCTGTAGTTTTTGCATACATTTTAAAATAAATCCTACAGTGTTTTTACTTTGCAGCTACATTGCAGGCACTCTGTGGTTTGGGCAACTTTGTAATTTCCTTTGAATTTACATTTACCAATCTAGCAAGCTTAGCTTTCATATCCTTAGTGAAAAAAAACATCATATTGGGAGGCTCATTCTCTCAGATGGCCTAATTCAGCTCCTATTAAAGTCAATGAAATTACCTTGTTGGCTTAAATGAAAGCTGAGTTATATACTACACACAGAACAGCTGTGCAGGATCAGCTCAAAAGTGCATTTACTCCAGTATCCCATTTCTGACAAGAATAAATAAAGTGTTCTTATGGAAGAAGTCTAAGAAATAGGGCAAATACAGAATGATACTTTAGCTTGTACCCTTGCTGCTCCCAGTAATTTGCATTTCAGAGTCTTTGTGAGCTGTATGTTGTAATCACTTCACTGTGTTTAATAGCTTTTGATGGATTTTTCATTGAAAGTCTTCAATCTGCCTTTGAATCCACTTATACTTTTGACATTCACAAAGAGTTCCACAACTGAATTATGCCTTATTTGAAAAAGTACTTCCTTTTGTTTATTTTAAACCTCCTAATGATAATCTCATTTGGTTCTTCCTACTTCTTACATCCTGAAAAATAATGGATAATCAGTCTCTTGTTCAGTATCTCCATGCAATTTGTAAATTTATAGAAATAAATCATATTTTCCTTCTACCAATATTCCTTTTTCAACCTGAAAACTTCCAGTTTATGTAATTACCCCTCACAGGTATGTCAGTGCCCAACCTTCTTCTTTGATGAATCTGTAATTCTACTTTGTCCCTCTTGAAGTGATACAACCAAAACTATCTGCAGAATTCAAGATGTAGACACACCAGGAATGCACACAGTGACATGATGATGCTTCTTCTCTTATTAACCCTCCTTTTCTACCATTTCTTTGTTAGTTCAACTGCCCTGAACATTAAGCTGACATTTTGCACAGAGCTATTTGCATCCATTTCTCCTGATGGGCAAGAGCTGATTTTCATGACCATGCTTTAGTATACATGTATACTTAAGGTTGTTCCTACCAACATGTATTAGTTTGCCTTTTTCAGCATTGGATTTTGTCTGCCATCTCATTTGCCTGTCATTTGGTACCATGAAATTCCTTCTGTAACTTTTTCTCAGCTTTTTTTGGACTAACATGAAATTTTTGTCATACCAACTGTTTCACTATTCAACCTCACTATTCAGCTCACTATTCAACTCAGTTTCCAATTCAGTTTTGTCTATGTGTAATGGCATATCATAACAGAGACTGCTGGATGCCAGGTGCCCACCAAAGCCACTCTGTCACTCCCCTCCCCAACTGGACAAGGGAGTGAAAAATATAGCGAAAAGCTTATGGGTCAAGATAAGGATAAGGAGAGATCACTCACCAATTACTGTCACGGGCAAAACAGACTCCGCTTGAGGAAATCAGTTTATTTTCTTACCAATCAAATCAGAGTANATAGCACCTCCTCCCCCACCTTCTTCACTGACCTTGGTGTCTGCAGAGTTGTTCCTCTCACATATTCTCACTCCTCTCTCCAGCTGCCATTCCGCAGAGTGTGGAGGGTTCCTCTTCTTAACTATGTTATCCCAGAGATTCTACCACCATCACCGATTGGCTCAGCCTTGGCCAGCAGTGGGTCCATCTTGGAGCCAGCCGGCATTGGCTCTATCGGACATAGAGGAAGTTTCTAGTAGCTTCTCAAAGAAGCCATCCCTGTAGCCCCCCTACTCCCAAAACCTTGCCACACAAACCCAATACAGAGAGACGGTTACTGCTCATTAGTGATTAAATCTGTTCATTAGAAATAACCAGAATTTTCATGTAGTCCTTGAGGCAAAATTTTAGTGTCCTAGCTTCCCACCTGTCTGTGGAAATGCATCCTCTGAGATGGGTCTCCATGTGAATCCCAACTCCTGAAAGTTCCCTTTCTCTGACACATCCATACCCGTTCCCTCATCCCCAGGCAGATGAGTATGCCATCACAGTTTTAATTTGGGATTAAATCAGTGTTTACTTCTTTCAGTGGCAATTGTGAGCATTCAGGAGTGATGCCCTCCATCCAGTCCAACCACCTGTACTCCCAGGCTTCCAGGTGGTCACAATCCCGTCCTACGGCAAAGCTGGACTCTGTTCTCTGCACTGAGCATGCAGATTGTAGTGCCTCTGAGAGCCCTATTAGTACTGGCAACACAGCTTGTCTGAGCAAGGCATTTGGCAAGTTCTAGTCTGGGTGGTACATTCTGGGGTTTGTGCAAAACTGTTTCTGGTAACCTTTTTGAACAAAATCTTCTTCTGTGCCAGATCTATAATTGCTCATATGAGTTAGAATACAAGGGTATTTGTTTCAGATCAAAACCTGGATTATATAAGAATATTTTCCTTGCATAGGTACAGCCTAAAAGGTACATGCATAGCCAAGGCACAATAATTTTTCTGCATCTGCAGAACTGTCCAGATAGTTCCTAATACAGGCCACATGGAAGCCCATGCAGTAATATAAGTGTGTAAAGGAAAAATAGCATATGTCAGTACAGGGAGTAGCAATCAGGGGTAAGGTGAGGCCAAATCTTGCTGCACGTGAAGGATTTCTCCATGTTCCAGAAGGAACTGTGGAGCTGAATCTCTTGAGTTAAGGAGTTGTGGAATAAGCAGTAGGAAAACTCAGTTCTGGGGCTTTCCAAAATATTTTAAAGCTTTGGATAAAGCTTTAGATGTGCATACCAAATCATCAAGGGATTTAAATAGAAAAAGATATATGAAAAGTAACAGCAACAGAGCTAGCATATCGTATATATTACTTAGTAAAAAAGCAGATAGATTAGGTGCATCCTTGCAGGAAGCTGTGACAACAATAAAACCCTTGAAGTTAAAATACTATCTAACATGCTTTAATCAAAAGCCATGTGGACCTTTTGGATGCTCTCTTCCATCATTGCTGTGATTAACATCATCTGTTCTTTCTGGCAAGCAAATAAATAGATAACTAAAACATGCTCAGATGCTCTTGCCTGAAATGTGATGAATGCCTTGCCAGCAGATGAGAAACATCTCTTTCCCAGGGATGGACTGAAGTCAAAAAGTTGTGAGGCTTTTTATAGTTTATATATGTGTGTGAAATTTGGGAGTGGTACACTTCTTGAGTGAAAAACATCATATATGTGAGTATGCCTCTTGAGTGAGAACTGATAGAAAAACATGTCAGGCTATGTGAATTATTTGATGAGATTAATGAAATCATCTGCTTTTTTATCTTTTTATTTTCTGAAGAAATTGTGATTTCCTTAAATATGTTGTTTGTATTTGTCTGGCAGACAAAAAAAAATGTGTACATTATAATATCTCCCTAAAGAATAATTGTTATTCACATGTTGGTTGTTATTTCAAGAAAAGAGATTGCAATTTTCATGATTCAATTTGTTTCACAAGTTAGATCTCAGACTTCAGCTTTCTGTAGAAGCAAAGTGACCTAAAGATTGTAGATTATGTAATACCATTAGCTTTCTTGCAGGCAATGAACTACATAGACCTCTGATTTAATCTACCTTGGCAATTCTTATGCCCCTGTGTTTAATCTCTTCGATGTAGCTCGATATCGCTAGAAATCCTCAAAGTGTTATCACTGCATACTTTACACAAGAAAAGCCAATTTATAATTGTGGGATGACCAACTAACAACAATGAAAGATGAAGGAAAGAGGTTTTCTTATGATAGGTATGTATGTGTGCTGCCCACAACAATGGGGCACACTAACAGCATAGTTAGCAATAACCACTTAATTACTCTGCTTTCACAGAAATCCTTCCAGATAACCTCTGCTTTTTTTTAAAATGCTTTTCCTTGAATGCAAATATTCAGATAATTTTTGTTCTCGGAAAGCCTATGCTGGGGGAAATTACTTTGTTCAATCCCATGCAGGATTAAAAAAAGGAGTTTGTTTCATGCTAAGAGAAAGGACTTTCTAAGGGATTGAAGGGTGCTAAGGGATGAAGCCAGGAAAATATTCCAATGCAAGTAAAAGACGATGGAGCTAAACAAGCGGAATTCACTCTGTGATGAAGGAAGGGACTTGGCTTCCCCTACCTGTACAAGTGCAAACATCTTTTGAATTTGTAGGTCACACATAAAATATAGCAGTAAGGAAAAAAAAATAAGAGAAAATATTAATCTAAAAACTGCTATTGACAGTTGGCAAGATTACATTGTGGAGTAAAATTGGTTAAGAAGTTTCAGGTGAAATTTTTGAGGTTAATATTTGGGGTAACTGCAAATAATTAAAAAATTAAGGTTTTTTTTCAGTCAGGAAAAAAAAGAATTATTATTTCTCTTCAACGCTTTTAAAATAGAATATTTTAGTCTTCCATGTGCTTTTTCCCTATTTTTCAAACCTTAATACCAGAAAGTCAGTTCATGGTTTTGAGGTTGGGGGTGGCCTGCATATTTGGAGTTCTCCCTAAGATGTCTAAAGTCATGCTGAAACCAAATGAATGGTTTGCACATCTATAATGATTTTTACTTTCAAAAAGCAGGTAATCACTCCCACTTCAACAGACTTGATAAAATGAATAGATTTAGAGCAGAGGCATGTTTTACTAGTAAAGGAAACACTTCTTTAATGTTCTCTCAAATATAATCAGGATCAGATGACAATGAGACAACACTGCCTTATTGCCTATCCTTTTTCAGCTGCAAGTCACCTTGCACAAGTTTGATAAAAGACTGCATGAAATAACTCCTAGACATACACTACACTCTGAAAATGGCAACACGATTAATTTTCATTTTATGAGCATCCTAGCACTCAATTCAGATCCTATCCTCTGCCTCTGTGCATACTTATTTCTTTCAGACTCACTCTTTCATTTATTCTCCTTGCTGGCTTCTATACTTCTGCCCCTTTCTTTGCTCTCTCCATCATAACTTCCCTATGCTTTTTCCAATTTTTTTTTTTTTAAGAGTCACAGCTCAGTACTGGTTCTCTTCTTGTTCTCTGAAACGGCTGAATTATTTTGACTATGAAATTTCCATGCCCAAAACTGACGCTGAAAAAGACACCAGACACAGAATATTCAAGCCTGCTTCTTCAAAATGTGAGAAAGCCACAAAAAACATGCTCTAGGATTAAGAAGTACCAGGAAATTTTTATGAAGGTCAGAAATATCTACCTCACCTTTAAGTCCTTCCTTTCTAGTGGAGCAGGAGCCAGAGATGTGCCTGAAGAGGCGAGAGTAGAGAAGGTTCACGTTCAGGTGGTAAAAACATGCATCTGTTGGACAAAAGACCAAATAGCAACCCATTCATTTAATTGCCTGACTAATGCCAGGATTTCACTCAAAATCATTTCAGGCTTGTGATGTTGAATTATTTTTATTCATATTGAGTTCAAAGGGAGCTAATGAATCTCAGGCCCTTCCGCAAGTGAGCATTAACAAATAAGCTGGCCAGGCAGAGATAGGACCTACAGGAGAAATCCTGCTAGACAAGGTATCAGACTCCTAGGAGAAAAGAGTTTTGTCTCAGGGTTGGCACCCTGGAAAACAGCTGTCTTGGAAAGCTGAAAACTCCTTTGTAAGCACAAGCATTGGCATCAGGCTGGCTGTGTGGCTTGGGGTAGCTTTACCCTTGCCAACAGTTGTCTTAGCTGCTGAGGGCTGCCTTCAGGTCCCCTGGATCCTGCTGGACACCTCTCTAGCTCCCATTCCACAAAACTGAAGAAAAGAAAAAAACAATCCAGCCTTTTCTCTTCTCCTCACCACCTTCATGTGCTGCTTACTGCAAGAATCCATATCACCAGATGGGAGGAGAGGCATATTTCTGGTGGAGAAAAGACCAGATCCCTTGCCTGAAGCTGGGAAGTGTGTTTCCTCAGAAGACATCCCTGGTCCATGCTAGAGCACCACAACCCCATCCCCTTCTGCAGTGCTTATCGCAGCCAGCTGCAATGGATGGCCTGGGTGGCACCTGCGGTGACCATGATGCTCTGC
Source organism: Scopus umbretta (assembly GCA_013400535.1). Lineage (NCBI taxonomy): Eukaryota > Metazoa > Chordata > Aves > Pelecaniformes > Scopidae > Scopus > Scopus umbretta. The sequence goes on from VZTL01041002.1 coordinate 12,745, forward strand.
GGGAGTGTGTGCCATGGGACAGGACAGAGAAAGCAGGCTTCACTCTCAGGTTCATGAGTGAGTGCAGCTTGACAGGTCTGATGGATGCAGGTGTGTCATTTTGCGTGTGCACATGAGAAGGCCTTAGATAACGCATGCTCTCTCTGCAATATAATTCACTGGATTAATTTCTCTGATAAATTCAGACTATTTTATTTTGTTGTATCTAGCAGGAAACAAGCTATTTTTTGTTCTGGCAAACACTAAATCACTTTCTTTTGGGTCACGTGATAGAGAGGGCTCAAAACCAGACTGTAATTTGTAATATNGGGGGGAAGAAAGAAAATATTTTAGGTTTGCATGTTCTCCAGTAGCTGAAATTTTGAAAAATGTTCAGTAGCTCAAATCCCCAAATGGTCTGTCTTATCACTCAGCTGTAAAAGTCAATTTGAAACAGAAAGTTTCATACATTATTTAAAGCCTTGTAGATTTGTTATTTCCTGAAGGCTACTCTAATTTCATGATGCCGTTCTGTTTGCTAGAATTTTCTCAGCATAGCTGTCTTGAAGATTTAGATTAAAAATAACAAATATATCATACAAATACTAAAAATGTCAGGAGGAAATTCAGAGGATTCTTAAATGTTAAAAGCAATGTGGAGGACTGATGCAGTAAAGCGGAGATAGGTTTTAGTTTCCAGAGACTTCAAAAGCAGTTTTCACTGGTTTGGATTACTGGTACTATTCTTAAAGGAGTGCCTTGTCAATCAAGTGTTAAGTTTTTCAAAACTTCCTTAGATAGACCAGTAAGACCATAGGCCTTTAAATCTTCACACAACATCTTTTTGCATGAAATCTAACAAGCAACGTCCCAGTTATATTCCACATTTCCATAAGCATAATTGCTTTTCTCTTAATAAAGCATCTTGGACCCCTCAGAAGGATGTTGTGGAGGTGGTGGTGCTCCCCTTCACCCTGTAGCACCACAGTCCTCCACACACCAGGCAGGGCAGGGGGGCTCTCGTGCTTCTTTTCTGTGCTGAGCACTGCAGACAGGCCCCAACCATGCTGAACGGCACAAGGCAAGAAACAATGCAAATAACCACCGTTACAGGTTGTTCTGCCCAGTGGCATTTCTCATCTAAGATCCTGGTCCTGTATGCAGGGAATTGCATGTGGTTTTTTTTTTCATGGAAAGTCTTTATAGGATCTAGGCTTGCCTTGTATGAAAGAATAATATCCCCCCCC
>VZTL01041005.1:0-18545 GCA_013400535.1 Scopus umbretta
GGGTTAAACCACAACAGCCCTTTATGCACAGCAAACCAGCCACTGTAGATACTGTGAATTTGCACAATTCAGCCATCTTTCATGGTTGTTTGTTGTGTCTGTCTCCTTTCTACTGTGCAACAGGGCTGGAGGTTTTAGAGATTTCTTTGAACAGAAAGCTAAAATGCTACATGTCATTTGACTCAGAAGTCTTTAATTGCCCCAAGATTTTGGTTTTAGTGAGTTTCTACTTGTGAGAGAAGTTGCTGAGGTTCTAAAAATGCTTTTTGGAGTAACTGGCTGCTTTTTCTGATACACAGGAAGGTGTTAGTGACGGTATTTTTTTCAGCCCTGGATGGCCTTCTTGTTCTTCTTATGCTTGCTACAGTGAAACGTTTTTAGGAGGTTAGCTCTTTATTTCAGTTTCTTGAGCAAAATGCCCTTGGACTGATCCACAAACAGACTTTCAACCAGATTCTCCAATACAAGCTTTTTATAGTCTAGTGTAATAGTCAGAGCATCCATTAAGAATGTGGGAGATCAAAGGTTTTATTCTGCCTGAGGAAATTCATATTCCTCTTATTTCCTGGTGGGTCAGCTAATCAGCAGGCTACAGGATTTTTTGGGATGTTCAATATTAGAAGCAATCAATATTGCTCCAGCTGAAACTTCACAGAGAAGAATACAAGAGTCATTCAGAGACAGGAAACTCAAGGACTAATAGTCTTTTGTTGTCTGATTTACAAATTATTCATATGGAAAGGGGAATAAAGCTTTACTGGCTGATCCTAGGTTTGTTCATGTATTTCATTTGTGCAAAGTACCACAGAAAATTGCATAAGAAAGTAAGAAAGCAGGAACAAGTACTCAGAATGCTTGCACCTGTCAGTAACATCCCTAAGGGTAGATGACTATACTATATATCCTTCTACTTGCCTAATGTTTGTTCATCTATTGATCCAGATGTGCAATAGGTTTTTAGGAAAGTCATATGTCGCATTTCTTCACATGGAAGAAGAGGCAGCGTTTGGTTTGTTTGGGTTTTTTTTCCCCTCTTCCAGTATTAAAATCTTTAGGCTAGTCTGATTTTAAGTAAGATGTCTTCTGTTTCTAAGTATCCAGAAGTCTTTAAAGATAAAGATAACATGAAACACTTACTGTTAGTTATTTTTAGTGCCACTGACTTTTCTGTCACCTTCTGATAATGATGGGGTAACTGTAAGTCCACCACCTCTACGTAGCTAGAACTAATCAAGCAGGAAACATAGTGTATCACGGTAATTCTATGGCTTTATTTGAGTGTGATGGGTTGGATTTGTTACAGTAATTGGCACAATAATATTTTCTCCTTAAATTATTTCCATCATGACTAGGCTTTCCTTTCATCTTGTGAAAGACCTGTTTCAATGAAGAAACAGTACTTGTCTTAGGCAACATTGTTCTTTAGTTTGGACTAACAAGTTAGGGAGTTATTATCAAGTTAGGGAGTTATTATCATTAATTTGCTTACTTACACATGAGGCAGAATGTTGATCCAAATGACTTTCAGAACAGGACAGAGCCTTTTGGTCCAGGCAAGTCTCTGCCTCTCAGTATTTACTTCTTGGAGAAATATCCTGTGAAATAGAACGGGTCAAAGAAACAAAACAAACAAACAAACAAAAAACCCACCACATTTTTGGTGCAAAATCTAGTCTTGGCAAAACAAACAAATAAAAAGGCATTTTGCAAAAATTTTACTAAAAGACAAGATTAATTTGAGACAGCCTGGATTAGGGAAGCTGGCTTCTTGCCCTGGGAGATGTGTTTGTTGATGTCTCTGCTCTGTGAGGGCTAGAAACTTCAGTTTCGTTGAGCATCTGGGTGCTCCCAGGTATGATATGGCTTAAAGTATTTCTTTCAGACCTGCCTTTAAGACATTTGATGGGTTCTGTTCTCCAGAGAGTCTTTGACTTAAATAAAGCATATAGATTTTCAAAATATTTTTTTTGGGGGGGGGACAAATATAGAGAGACTTTCTTTGCACTTGAAATCAAAGATTTAAGTTACATTTTGGGTGTTTTCTTTTGCAGTTTGATTGGGTTTTTTTCCTTCCACATTTTAGGATTTAATTTTCTTTACAGTCAGAAATTAAAGCTTTTTCAAAATATTAGAAATTTCCACACAGGAAAATTTTGACCATCTCTCTGGGGAAGCACAGCTGTATCTTTGCAGATTGAATTGGCAGGGCCACTAAAACAATGTTTCAATGGATTGTCCTTCAGACACTTATTCATTCTCCTTAAGTAAAATCATGGAGGAAAAGCCAGAGTTTCTCCACTTGTAGAGAATGTATGAAGATCATGAGATCTAAAATGGAGGTTTTAAACACTTTTGTGCATTTAAATATATATTAGGATCAGAAAAGTCTTAATTAGAAACAAAACCAACAGACAAACCTGTAATACTTAGGTAGAAGAGGAAAAATTAAAAGCAGAGAGAACAAGTAACAGAGTAAAATTCTCATGGCCATAGTTACAAGACACACTTTAATAATTTTAAGCTAACCTTATAGACACAACAGAGAAAGCTAAATATAAATTTCAGGTAGAAAATACAGATAAGAAACCATTTAGGAATTTTCACCTTATTTGTTGCTGGCTCTGTTTGGACCATCAGCACATACAAAAATATTATTAGAATAAGCAAATTAATTATGCTTTACAAAAGTTACTATAAAATCAGAGATACGGATTTTTACTCTCCTGCAAATTAATTATCTTATGCTTTCTTTAATATCTGTTTCCCTTTGATATTTCTTCATCCTTTTAGATCTGTTAACAGAATTTTATGGCAACTGAGATCGACTGGGACCACAGCTTTTACTAACAAATGCCATAGAACTAAATGAAACAATACCATCTTCTTCTGTATTCAAAAGATTATTTTTAATTCCTTTTATGTTTTAAGGTCAATTGTTTTATTTTTCTTCATGGTCAGTCAATATGTAAAGAAACACAGACTTCCTAGTTTCTGACTCTTACGCATGTAGCATCTACTTAATCTCATTTTTATTTCTGGACTGTTTTCTACAAGGCTTGCCTCTTTGGTTTTCTTACATTTTCTCAACTTTCTTAGTGTTTTTTCTTTTTTTTTTTTTTAATTTTTTTTCCCCTTGACCTTCAAAGTGAAGACTTACTATTGTTAATCATGTGTCTTTCTAAATGTTCTAAAGTCTTTATTTTCTACAGGCATTGGAAGCTGTTGCATGACTCTCAGATATGATTTCTCAGTCATGGTTTACATTTCAGGATTACAGTTCTGGAAAATATGGCATAGATGGGTTTTGCTGTCTTAGTTCTTTACATATCTAGTATTCTCTACAGTTTTGTTCCTACATCATTTCAGATACAATATTTTTTCTCTTTTGAATTTTATTCTAAACTCTACTAGTTTCTGATTACACTTCAGCATTTGTACATTCCTTCCTCTTAAATATCTATGAAGAATCATTGGTTGTACAGGTAAAACAGGTTGGAAATATTCCATTGAACTTTTTTAACAGAAACAGTGGACTTATCAAAAAACAATTCACCTTGAGAGACAGACTTTATTTAAGTTAGTGTCCTAATAAAAGAAAAGAAAATTGAAGAGGAAAAAGTAAAGTTTTCCTAAAACATTCTGTTCTAAGTTTTTGAAGTAAAAGTTTCATCATCAGTTTGTAATCTCTTCCTTCTGAGAATGACATAAGTTATTTTAAGAAAAATGAAAGAATAAATATTTAAAACTTGAAATTTTTCAACTACCTTGATAAATTTTTTCTACTTTAGAGTGTGTTTATGAAAACCTAATATAGCAGTTTCCTGTCCCATTTCAGGATAGGAAAAAAGTCATAATGTAAAGAACTTTCATGGAGCAGGAAGCCTTTTTCTGTGCAGAAATAGGTCAAAATAGGCAGCTATCACCAAAAGTGTAGTATCACAGCTGAATGCAGTGCACAACTTTGGCACCTCAGGGTACAGTGGAGGTTGCCAAGAAGGAAAAATGTCAGATTTCTAATGGCAGCTGCTCCTGGATTGGTGAGATAAGAAGTAGTCTGTGGCAGTGGCAGATGTAAGGAGCCCAAAAGACCAATGTAGTCTGTGGGGCTGAGAGGAAGAAAGCCCTGGAGGCTGGAAGGAGATCTTGAGCAGGGGAGGAAAAAGCACTGGTGCAGGAACTAGCAGTGTCCAGCTTGCCAAAACATGTTGCTGCAGTTCAGCCTCTCGTTAGCAGACAGAACAGCAAAACAATAGACAGCTAGAAAGAAATAACAAAATACAAGTAACCTACAGAAGAAAATAGGGCTTTATGCAGTTGCCATCAAAATCAGAAGGCAATTTCCTACCACTTTTAAAGCATGTTGAATTAGATCTGTTATATACGTATAACATATTTGGTTTAATATTCATAAGTAGTACAAAAAAGTATAAGATTATTTTTAAATGTGCTTTCAGTCAACATTTCAATAGCATAGAATTAAGATCCAGGATTGCACGTACTTTTTTACTAGAGAGGTTTTAAACACAGCCCCTTCATTTTTCATGCCAGTCTTACTAATACAAATCTTTGCATATGATCCAAGTTGTCCTGTAAAGACTAAGACAAAATAAAAAGAATAACAAAATAATAAAGCTGTAGATGTAGAACTGTCTCAAGAAAATTCTCGAGCTACCAGAGAAAGGCATAAACATGTAGATAATGCAGAGCTAAATCAGATTCTTTAGAGTCCTTCAAAGGATTGAGCAGAGTTCTAGCACTACAAGGAAGTTATCTGTTGCCTCTGGAAACAGTGATGCATAATGCACCTTCTGCTCAAAAGGCTGATCATTAGCATACAACATCATAAATGCAACTTACTGCTTTCAGTGCTTAAGCCAGCTGACTTAAGTACCTTAAGCAGACAGAAGATTGAGAGGGTAGAGAAAGGGGAGATTATGCATTGCATAAGAGTGCAGAGATGTTACCATCATGAAATCAGTGGAGGGTGGGTATGATTACAGAAGTATTTTTAACATCATTATTGAAGGACTGTGCCTTGGAGAGGAGAGACCCAAGTAAGTGTGAACTAAACACAGCTGTGGTATTTGCTCTACATGAGTAGTAAAGAAACCGCAGGTAAAGAGGAGCTAGTTCTTTATGCCCCGATATGTATGTTGTATCTTTGCACAAGACCTTTGAGGAAAGTACTGGTGTTCATGGTTTTTGCAATAAGAATTATTAATTTATTCATTTATTTACATTAGCTTGGTACTTATTAAAGCCAAAGAGTTAATTATTAGATGAACTTTATTAATACAAAATCATGCCACCTGGTATGCCTACTTTCTAAGGCAACTGTTCCAGCCAATGCTGCATATTAATTTATCTTCCTTTTCAGACTGTATTAAAATGGTTGTAATCTGTATATACAGAATACTAACTTTAAAGACAGAAATAAAAGAAAGAAGGAAATCTGTATATTCAGAATACTAGCTTTTAAGACAGAAATAAAAGAGAAAAGGAAAGATACCCAGCACTACAGATGTTTGGACATGTGCTAAGCTCTTGTATGGAACTGCTTGGAAAGATAAGAAGAATTTGGATCATGTGTAAATTCTATAATCCAAAACTGAAAAGGCTTAAGGCTTTGCTACGACAATTTTGAGGGTAGCCTCTGATAAATTGAAAAGATTTATGATGATGCAGGATTATATGTCAGAAGGCAGGAAAAAAAAAAAAAAANTATAAGGGAAGGAAAAAAAAAAAAAAAGCTTTGTGGAAGAGAAAGTAGTTGTTCTATACCAACTATCATAGAAATAAGTACTATACCGTGCAGTCTCAATCAAGTGAGTCAGTAGATCACAGGTTTAGGTTGGTTGACTGTGTAGATGTAACTGTGTTAACAGTGATTTACCTCCTTAGAAAAGAATGATCAGGTTTGTCAGACTCCACAGAAATGGTGGGAAAATCACAGAAAATAGACTTATCCACCTATCTGAAAAGAACTAAATGACAAAAAAATGTGTAGGAATACAATGTGTTTTATTTAATGAGGTGAACTATGTGACAGTTACACACAAGGGTGTTTGCATGTCTCCTCAAACTTGTTCTAAAAAAATTACAAGTACATCACCTCACCAAAGGTCAAACTTTGGTAGTCTGCATCTTTAACTTGAAGGTCCCCAGTTGAGTTTCCAGGTGCTGGGCAATATGGCAAACATGATAGAAGGCGGGCTTTTGAGGGATTGCTGTAAACCTCAGGATCCCACAGAGAATGTTCTTTGAACTGAAAAAGTTTTCAGTTCCCCAATGTCGCTGGGTCATAATCTCAATGTTGAGCGCAATCTTCAAACAACGACTGCAGATGCACAATCATGTGGTGTTGGCAAATGAAGGTGCAATCTCTCAGCTGTGCAAACTTTTTGTGTTAGCTCCAATGGCAACGGGTCTTAATTTTAACTTAGTGAGAAGGAAACATTCTGTTCCAAATTTGTTAAGATATGGTCTCCAAAAAAAATCCTGCTGAAAAGATGCTATGTAAACAAATGGTCTTACCCAGAAATTACATTTAGAGAGAATATTTCTATCTGAAGGTAATAACCATCAGTATTACTGCTAAACAATAGTCCCTACATTGATTGATATCTCTTGAGGTGAAATGAAGTGATGGATGGGTATCAGGAAAATTGCAACTTTCTAGTGGAGTTTAAAATATGTCTTTCCTCCTCCTCCTCTAAACATTTCACTGGCTAAAGTTTTATATCAAGAAACAAATTTATAATCTCTGTTCAATATATGAACTGACAGATGCTAAGATAAAGTAATTTACTTTCCAGCTTATCAGACTACTTTTCATCCTTCCACCACTCTCATTTACATTTTCCTTTCAGATTTCTTGGTACCTTTCTACTTAACATAATAGATATTATCAATGTGTTACAATACAAAATGTTTGCATTACAAGTGTACTCTTAGTGCATCTGAACAAAGAATACGACAAAATGCAATATGTCTTTTCAGATTCTAGAGGAAGAACTACTAGAGTAAAAGGAGCAAACCCACAGTTTCACTGTGCAAGGGGTGGGGTGAGGCTTTTTTTTTTCAGCATTGGGGAAGGAGTGGGAACAAAAACTGAGAAAAGGAAGAAAAAAAGATTTATGCTGAAAACTAGAGAATTGTGATCAGCCAACAGTCAGCACAAAACTTGCTTTGCCAGAACTCTATTAGTGCTAAAAAAGGATTAGCACAATTATCCCTGGAAACTCATGGAAAACTCTAACCATCATCATTTTGCAGTAGAGATATCAGAAGAAATTTTGACAAGACTCATAGCAATTAATGAAACACAGATGACAATTCAAAACTCTTTAGAAGCTTTTATTCACACTTAAAATGAACACTGAGAAAGGGAAAAAAAAAGATATTTACATTATAGGGTAAAACTAGGGGAGAAAACCACATAATTTAGGCCTTGGGACTAAATATTATGAAGAAATAAAAAAGAACCCTAGAAAAAACATTCATAGGAAAATTCATTAACTTTGTTTCTCTAGTGAGGATGCCACACACTCTGTGTTGTTTTAATGAGCAGATTGCCAATGAATATTTAACAAGATGATGAGAAAGTAAGATATAAAGGAAAATCACAGAAACAGAATAAAGTTAGTTTGTAGTATCCACATTGCTAGCCTTTGAAGGAATATAATTAAAAAAGAAAAAAAAGAAACTGTCACTGTGGCTAGACATCTAGAGACAGAGAAATAGATGAAGTCAGTTCATTAAGGTTTGCATCCAAAATGATGAAGCTGGCAAGAATTCTGCAAAGGACAATATTCTTAGATAAGAAATATAAGATAAATATATGCCAAAGCAGCTGCCCCATGCTTCAGAGCTGGACATGCTATATTAAATATCATTTATCTGGAAATCCTGATGAAATATTTCTGGAAGGACAATTTTTATTCCAATGAGTTTCTGAAATGATCTTTCGTGAGACTTGCATATTACTAAGGTATTGTGTGTCAATCTAATTGTGTAGCTATATTACAATTAACCTTCTGCAGAACAGAAAGCCAAGACACTGAGCATGCAAAAAACCCCAACCCTTAGGTGCATTATTCTAGGTACAAAGCAAAGAAAAGCTGTGGAGACATTTTCAATACTCTTCACTCTTTAGTGAAGACTCTCTGGAACTGGACATCCTAATCTTTCATGCTTCTCTGTGAATAGGAATACCCTGGCTAATGTTTTCCCCTAGAATTTTCCTTGTAGATTTGGAACTTGCCTACCAATATCCTAAACAACACTATGCAGGTTTCTGTGGAAGCATTGTGTTCCCTCTTTGGCATCTTGTTCTGGAACGGTGGGCATTGTGATAGTTGGTAAAATATGTCAAAAGAGACATATTTCAAATTGTACCCCAGAAACAGAATGCCTGTAACTTACCAGTTACTGCAGACTGGAAATGCCAATACCCATCAGACATAGCCGTGCAGAACCATGTCTCACAGGTAGCAAAGGAAACACTGTCACGAGGAAACACTGTCACGAGCTGGGGTTTACCTTGACTATAGAAAATAGAGCGCACATTTTGACTGGAAAATCTTCTGAAGACTGGGGGGCAAATTAAAGCTCAGTATGTAAGTCTATACTGAAAACACTTTTTACACAAATTACAAGTTCTCAGCTCCACTTTACACAAATATACAAAGTGAGTGAAAAAATTTTTTTCACTGTTAGTTTCTGAAAAACCTGGTAACACTGAGTTTGAGACGAATGACCTAGCTTTTTAGGATTGAGGAATGTCATGATAAGTATCCAAAAGATCTTGATACAAAATTCTTACTTGGTCTAATCGCACAGCATGTATGCTTTACTGTCAATGAAAAGCTCAAACTGGCTTGATGGTGAGCACAAAAGGAAATTTTTAGGTTTAGATTTATGAATTATTACTTCTTATGTTCAAGCTAGCGCTTATGAACACTTCATTGGTCAGCTGAATATTTAATAATTATGTTGGATTGTAGAAATAACTAGAACCTTTCAAAACACTCATTGCATATAAAATCAGTATACTTCTGTTCCATTAAACGTTATTAGAAAGGTTTTGGATTATGTTAATAAATATGAAGTCAGCATTCTTTAGTAATGTCTCACCAGAACAACTCTAAATGTCTGGTTAATCTTATCTGTTATATCTCTGCTTCTAATACATTAATTGGGAAAAATATATATGTTTCAATCCCTTCTAATACCAAAGAGTACTGTGATTCATGTTTTGACCCATAGATTCCTTCCCATTTCCTTAATGCCTTCATTTGAGAAAGCTAATCTATAACAGATTGAATACACTTCTTGGAAAGTTTTGTTTTGTTTGATTTTTTAACTCGTGTTATAAAAGATGGAAGGAAAAAAGATAAATGATCTGCTAAAAGGAAGAAGTGCCTCAGATGTAAAACACTAAGGACTGCCTTAAAGATTTCTAAATCAATTCTGATATAAAGAAATATTTTTTTTTTTCTCATGTCAAGAATGCACTGAAAATCCCAAAACATGGTAAGGATAGTTAAAGAAACACAAATATGTACACAACACAACAAAATCAAGACAATATACATTTTCACGTAGTGAAGTGAAATCTATTAGGCTGTAGATATCAAGTACTATTCATTTAACAATGGTGTCTATTAAAAAAAATATAAGGAGGAAAAAACCTATATAAATTGTAGAGCTGATAACAAGAAAAATCCAAAAAGATGCTAAGGTGACAGTGTAGTTGGATGTGGGACTAGATTCTTGTTTTTCTTTGACTTCCACTTCTTTATGGTAAAATATTATGAATCCAAACTCCATTACTTCCTTTGTGTTAGGGACAACCTAAAATCACGTGCTGCTTCTAGGAAAGAGCTGCAGGATTTTTTGGAAATTACTAAGTGTAAGGAATGAAAATAACAGCTGTGCTGCACTTGCTTTTACCTTTGTTGCTCCTTTAATTACAATCACTGCTTATTTAAAGTGAAGATGTAGCCTGAAGCACAATACCATTTTATTAATCTCAAGTGTATTTTACATATTGCTTCATAGTATAAAACACTTCAGTATATGGTAATGGCTTTTCTTTAGGAATGCATTGCACTTTTGATAGAAGTTATTTTACACAATTAATTCAATCTGAATAGAAGAAAAAAGGGAGAAAAAAAAATTAAGGGAAAATACACCAAAAATTCTATGCTACTGGTATAAAAAAATATTTTGAACTTTTAACTTTAAGGTTAAACATGCCTAAACCAGAATAATCTGCACCTCCAATAATAATTTTTTGTGACCTTATGTGGAGACAGACAGATACATTTATTAGAGACTTACTGAAACTCCATCAATCTGTGATATAGCTTTTTATCATCCCTTATCCTTATTGACTGTTTTGAAGCTGAAGTGTTAACAAACACTATATTTTCCCAGTTGCTTTATTCAATAATAATAAAAACAAGTGAGTTTGACATTACAACCTCCTCCATTATGATCAGTCATCTTGCTGCAAAATAAAGTACTTGGAGATTGTGGAGGAAGAAGAGATTACAGTGGAAGTTTCTATCTAGTTAAAATTTTTAGTACCATTAAGAAGGAAAATATTGACAAGCATGCTAAAATGAGAGGTATGAACTCTTTCACTTAGGTGGCTAGGGTGTTGGATTTTGCCTGCAGTAGAAAAATAAATATTTCCAGAAGGTTAAGTATTCTTTAGCATTGAGACCCATTGGCATGCAGTGGCCTGCATCTGTATGGTTAAACTCTCTTAACTCCCAAAAAAGGGTACTCGTACACAGATTGCATGTTGAGGATTATCCCTTGTCTCTGCTAATTCCTACAATGGGTCCAGAAGATACCCGTGAGAATGCCTTTTGGTCCATTGCAAAAAACATGCCAGGGATGATTCTAACAGTATACGAGCATGGATAGTTGAATTTCAGTATCCAGGAACATTCCCTGACATTACCAAATTTACTAGTAAAGAGTAGCCAATAAATATGACTAAAGGACAAGCTCTGCTCTCTTATGTGCAGCTGTGGGAAACTTGACTTTAATAATGGTTTCCTTTGTGCAAAGGTGAATAGTTTGTATGTTGTCCCTCAAAAAGAGTTACGTCAATACAAGATGAGATGCCAGGGCCATGTCTCATCCTATTTAGTACAATGTAATGAAACTCAGGGCAAGTATATGGAGAAATATTCTTGCCTCATAATAGAAAAGGGCAAAGAAAATCGGTAGGACCTTTACTGTTTACATGTTCTGTCAAAGTCGATAGAAAAAAATAAGTTTTTGGGTGTAACTCATGTGGTTAAACATAGACATCTACATCTGAAGTCAAGTTATTCTCCCTTTTTAGCTAGCAGAAAGAAATAGTTGTTTATAGACTGTGGTTTGTATCATCCTCAAATAGGCATCTAAAATAGGTTGAATGAATCATATTCTAAAATTGTCAACATATCTCCCATTGATGATAAAGGTGTCTTAGGTGGCTGGTTCAGTAGATGCTAAAGTTAGGTAACCTGAATTCCCACCTTTCCTCCATGCCAGTACCTTGCCTGAGCTTTCATACAACAACAGCCTACGTTTCATCTATGCATGCTTTTTTAAACTATCAGAGTAGGACAGTGACACTGTCAGGACTTTTTTCATATTTATAGTTCTATTTTTCAGTATTAATGTAAAAAACACTTAAATTCAGGGTTGTGATAGGAAGCTGTGAAAATAGAACTTCTCATCACAGTCTGCTTAAACTAAGCAAGAAAATTAAAAGCTATCTGATAGATCTCATTAAAGATTAAAATAACTTGTTAAATTTTGCTTTACTGTATTTTCCTCAACTTTTTAATCAGGAACATGTATCATACCCATCTTATTTTCCTGTCAAATGGCTTGTAGTTTCATTCACAAGTATTGCAACACACAAAGCAAATAGACTGATTGAAATACAGCAACAAAGATTCAAAAACATAGGAGAAGTATAATCTAAAAAATAGAAAGATATAAAGTCAAGAACTGAAGCCTCATTCAGCTTCTTGTACAAGCATTAGATAATAGAATATACTAATATGTTACCATTGGCATTATTGTTTTTGTTCAGTTCCTCTATAACACCTTTTAGTCTTACAACACGTAGTTTGAGTTGTTCAACTTTTAGAAAGAGAGAACAAAGAACATTTTTGATTTACAATCCCATTTCTTTAATCTGATGATTTTTTCTGATTTTTTTTGTTTGTTGTTTTTTTTCCCCTCATCCTGTATCTAATATTATTGATGTTTTATCTGACAGTTTAAGCTAGAAACTCCCAAAGACCAAAACATTGGAGCTACAGAGGTTCATGCAAACTGTAGAAGTTTCATTGGTACAGAGCTAGGAAATGACCTTTGATACTAAGAAGTGTCAGTTTTCCTTAGTTTTGCTGTTTGCCTCTTACCATTCTTTAGTACATGCTTCCTTAAGTAGTTCTCATCAGTTCTTATCAGCTTTAACATCAGTAGCAAAAGTTAGGATTTACCTCTGAGAATGTAATGTTAAAAAACCCAATCATATGAACACAATACAATGTGTAGGAGGTGGGAAGTGATCTTCAGCCAGAAGCTTCAGATAAGCATCAGAGAAATGATGGTATTGCTGTGAAAGCACGTGACTCAGACTTGGGTAACCTGGACTCAACATTAAATTCCCTAGCAGCCTCCTGGATTGTCTTAGGAGATCATTTAATGTTGCTAACTATGTGTATGCTGCTTATTTTCAACAGCCTTAGATACCTGCCCAAGGACCAGTTTCCTGGCTTTCCATGCTATTTGGCTTTGGAACACATCAGAGCACCCAGAAACCCCCTGTTAGAGTATGTGCTCCAGAAACCATGCAGCAGTCTTGAACAGCCTTTTCAGAAGATGCTTTAGAGACTTTCAGTATCCCCCAAACGATACACAACAGATTTTGCATCACACCATCATATTATGTTAATACACGTAGGCAGAAGACTAAACTCTATCATTACAGAGCATGTGTCTATGATGCCTGTGCAGCATCCTTCATACTGTGAAGGAATCATGTGCCATGTAATAAAAAAAAAACCAACTGTTGAGCATAATGATTAATAGAGATAGAGCTTGCCTTATGTATACAGACTAATAAGCAGAGAGATGTTTGTCTGCCATAGCAGGACCCCAGGACCCCTTTTCCTCTGCCGTGGTAGCTTTGAGAGACAGGATGTCTCACTTTCGCTGCAAACCTTATTGCATTGCAGGTGTTATGTTGACACCTGGGCTGCCCAGTGATGCAGATTTTCCTAGCCAGGAGTTATGTCAGAATATCACAATCACATTACGTTTTAAAGGGTATTGTAGTGCCAAACTTATGTATATTGCTATTTTGAATGTGTACCTATAGGCAGTGTGCAGTACAGACAGAAAATGGAGAAAAGTCTAACTATCTTTAACTGGATATGCATATTCCCTCTGCTGCACAGGTTATGGTCTTCTTGCACAGCTTCCTGTCTCCTGCATGCCCTGTCTCTCTCCAAGCTGAAATACTAAGGAAAGCCTCATGATCATATGGACTTTTTTTTCCACAGCAGACTGAACTTTCACCCCATGATGACACAGAAATTTCTGGAATGTGCTGGGTACAATTTTTAAATGTTTATGCTGGAAAAGCTAACAATGGGAAGTGCATTGGAGGATCTGCTATGTACACACCAACAAGGAAGAACTGATCAGCTGATGGCAGCCTTGGCTGAAGTGACCACGAGATGGGAAAATGTAAGAGCCTAGCCAAACTAAGGAAGATCAGGCTGAAGATCCCAGATTTCAGCAGAACAGACTGACTTGTTCAACGAACTGGCAGGAAGTCCTGTCCTGAGGTCCATTTCAGGGAGAAGCTAGAGCAGGGCTCCTCGCCAGGGAGGTTGAGTTGGGAGCCATGGCTGACCCAGCACTGGCCAAGCAGGGCAGTGACTACAGCAACAGGGCACAGTCTGAGCAGGGTGAGCAGAACAGCGGTAAGGATAGCAACAGGGCCATTGAACGATCCAGTGATCATCAAGAAGTCGAGGTAGTGAGTCAGGTCCAAGGTCATGCTGGGAAAGCAAAATGACAGTTCAGGAACAGCTGAACACAGATGGATTCAGGTTTACTTACAGCACAACTCTATGTGTCAGTGCAGGCTGGGGACTGGCTAGCTAAGGAGCTCTGCAGAAAAATATTCTGCTGACCGAATCAGCTGTACATCTTGTGGAGATGAAACCTAATTGAATGCTGGACTGCATTATTAGGATTACAGCCAGCAGGTTGGAGGAAATGATTTTTCTTTCCTACTTATCACATGTGAAGCCTCATCTTGAATATCGTGCCACTTATGGGCTCCCTGATGCAAGAGTGATATTGATAAACTAGAGAGAATTGGTGGAGAGGTTATCCTTGAGGGGAAAAAAAAGGCTAAAGAGGGAACCTAATTGCTCTTTTCCAGTATCTAATGGGTGATTACAAAGAAGACAGAGCCGAGCTATTTTCAGCTAGAAATAATAATAAAAAAAGAGGCAATAGTGACAAGCTGCAAAAAGGGAAATTCTGACTGGAGATAAGGTGGCAGTGGGGGACATCACCAAGAAAGTTGTTAATAACTGGAACAGGTTGCCCCAAGAAGTTGTGAAATCTCCATCCTCAGAGATATTTAAAACTTGACTGAATATGGCTCTGAGCAACCTGATTTAATTTTGAATTTAGCCCTGCTTTGACTAACTGGCTTCCAGAATTCCTTTCTAGTCTAAGTACTTGCATGATCTTGGAGCACAGCAGAGGGCTAGGAACAGATTGATGCAACCCACATGGAAGTGTTTCATATCCAAGCCAAGTTTTGGTGAATTTATGACTATACATAAGAAAGCTAATCTGGACATGTCATGCATATGTTGTGGATAACGCATGACACTTGTAGGTCAATTCATTCGTTCCTAGCTAGGGCCTGCCCATGTGCCAACTCAGTTCCCCCATCTTTGTCACAGTCCTGCCCAGTGACATGCAGCGTGGCTTACATACAAAATCCACCATCCAGGAAGACTGAAAATAGTGCTGTCATCCTCTTTATGGTTCCTGGGATGCATCCGTTTTTCAGAGATGCGGCCAAATTGGGAGCAGATCTGGCATTATCTGCATGCTAAGAGTATCTCTTTTGCCACTATATAATCATTAATGAAAGTCAGGTGTTGGGCCAGCTGGAAAATTTTGTTGGCTCGCTCAGGGAAGTTCTGGCAGAATAATGCTATTAAGACAGGTGTCCACTGCCTGCCTCATCTTCTCTTCATTTGTGTGGAAGATATCTGCAAAATACTCAAATAACAGTCTTGCCTACCTCACCTGAACATTCTGAGGAAAGCAAAACTTTGCTGAAATTTCTAAAAATTAATTAAATGAAAATATACCTCAAAACACATTTTGCCCTGTAGTTAGCTTAGTTTAGGTATATCCGTACACTAAAGTGACTATTCGTGCCTGAAGAAATGAAGCTTATCAGTTTTCCATAGGCCATCACCAACACCCACTCCAGCAAAGACACTGAGAAATCAGAAACTCAAACACTAAAAATACCATCTGAACATGCTTGGAGGCCAGCTACAGTTTGTGAGGCCAAAGCAAAAATTTTGGTGTGCTGACATTTGGGGCCTGAGGGAGGTAGAATAGAACTTCATCTTCTTTTTGGAAGGGGGTTGTCTTGTGCCTACACGCAGTTGGTATTTACACTTCCTTCTATTTTATTCCTGCTGCCTTTTCCTATATAAAGACATTTAGAAGTCTTCCAGAAGAATCTTTCTTTAAGATAAGTATTGTTAAGACTTCTGTCCTAAACAGTTAGTGATGTTGCCCAAAGGTTCCTGAGCTATGTCTGCTGCCTATTTTAAAAGATGTGTAGAGGAAAATCCAGATGTTCATTCCAATGGGAAGAATCTCTGAAGACTAGTTGTGGGAGTTTGCTTGGAAAAAAAGATATATTCAGCTGGGAATAGTGCTAGAGTTGGAAAGAATGTAAGTGGGCAGAAAAAAATCTGTATGCAGTGGAGACAAAATTGGAGGGTTCACCCTAAATCCAGCAGCAAAGGCAGGAGGAAGCCTGATTTCATCATCTGTGCCTTCACGCATACCTAATTCTGGTTGTTTTAAGGGAAAAACCTTTAATTCCTTATTTTCCCCTGTCTTATACTTATTCATTTATTGCTTTTTTTCACCACAGAAAAGACAAAGGTGTCTGAAATTAAATTATCCCATAATGCAACTGCAAACTGTGCACTGGAAGAAATTCCTTCTGACTCCACTGCAGTGAACAACTTGTGCCAGAGGCATGCTATCTAATTACCATACACTTTCTTGACTAGTATTGTGGGGAGGGAAAAGGTAGCGTGAGATCAACTGAAATATGAAACAATAAAAAGAATTAAACTGCACACAGCAAGAGGAGGAAAAATGAGATGGGAGTTGTTTTTGTTAAATGTTTACTGTTCATGCACTGCCTGAGGCTTAAATTCTTGACTGTTAAAGGATTTTACAGTTTTATTGATACCATCATAGGATTTTAAAGTATTGTGGTATGTATTGCAATTCTTGTTGAAAGTGCATATTCCCTGATTCTCAAATACAATATCTAGTTTGGTGGTTTATTCTGCATTTCTTGGAAAATCATTCTTCAACCTTTCTTAGCTCTAAACACAACCATAACTAGACTGATTCATCCAAAAAACAAATGTCACCAGAAACTCTTTGTATTCTTTCTCACTTTTTAAGATCTTACTCTTTTTTTCTTCTACATAATTCACTTGGCAAAATCCTCTGCAAAGCCTCTGGTTTCCAATAAAAGAACAATTGTTGTAGGAGATTGAGAAAAAATTCTGTCCCTAGTCATGTTTTTTTAATTACCTCCTCAAGCTCTATCTTCTATTAGTTATGAATTTATTTAGAAAACAGCCTGCTCATCAATAGTTTAGTTACAAAAAAAAATAAAAAAATTGAAGTATCTTTATATAGAGGAGAACATGTGGCAAAAATTCCATTAAGCCTTGAAAATATTTTTTTTTCTGTAGTATGGTTACAAGTCTTTGTGTCCCTTTGGAAGGTTAATGCCAACACAAGTCATTAGCAGAAAAGTAAAACTTTTCCTCTCTCTGCCTTCTTTTGTCTCATATCACATACATGTCAACTGGAAGATTACCACATATTAACTGGTATACACATTCTGCAAGCAAGCAAACATAACTAAGCAGACATAAAGTATTTTGCAGCTTTGTACCTACGTAGGGGATTGCTTGCAGAGTTTAATCTACATTTAATATTCTTTGATGGGTCAGATACCTGATTTTTTTCCCACAATAATGGAATGTACAAGTGTCTGCACACCATTTCCACAATACTCTATTTACCTTTGTTGCTAATACAAGCAATTTGCATGAGAATGCCAGTATGTCCTATCTACTGTGCTGATTAAAATTCCCTAAAAAAAATTAAATTCACGTTAAACAGAACACCCTGTTTGTTTTTGTGCAGGTAATTTTTCAAGCTTCCTCAAGATCTTGGCAAGAAGTCAGAATTTCAAGCATTTTACCTCACCCATGCAGCAAATGGCAGTGATGAGATCCACCCCCTCCATGAGGGGTAAGCTTAAGATTCAGTTACAAATTGTCTGGAGTAGACAACCTTTGGCAGGAGAAGCTTTTTTTAACAAATTCAGAAAGAACTTTGGAGTTTAATTTTAATGGCAGAGTAACTATATGATATTCATTTGCAATTATATAACTTAACAATCATTTCCCATGCGACATGCTTCATAAAAAGAAGTATTAGAAAGAGAAGGGTGTGGCCAGAAGAAAGCAAGCTCCCATTTTTTACATAAAATATTAATTGTAAGTGATGCATAGTATCAAGTTTTGTTCTGAGGGGTTCCCTTAAGGCTTAATCTATGTAACTTCAAACACCCACTACCGTTTCATTTGAAAAGCTGAAACTATTGAAGTAAATCCATGCCTGCAAAGAAATAAAAATAAAAATCACAGGGTCATGATCAGAAGTAGAATAAATAGATAAACCAGATCTGTCCCTGTATATCTTGTAATTAATCTGGTTTATACTACATACATTAAGGGTAGGTAGGTTGGGACATTTTATGGGCTCAGCACAGCACCAGACTGGAAAATCTGTCAGCCCAAGTGTTGTCAGCCTCCCAAGGGTGATTTTTACTTCTAGGTCGGAAGTCCTTTTTTCTCTACAGTAGGATGTAGTTGGTCTGCATAGAATATTGGTTGCTGGATTAAAGGTCATTTCAGAGGAGGAAGCAAACCCAGTCTGTACAAGGGAGGCAGGGCTGAATGACCACATGATGGGGTGTGGCGATATATGCTCCTTAGGCTGATAGTAAAGACAAACTGAAGCTTCATTGACCCTCTCTCTTTCATTCCCTTTTTCACAGCAGACGTGCATTTAGTACATTTATAAAGGTAGATCTATATTTTTATATTTGAGATACATCAGTCTTGCTTTCCAGGAATGTTCAG
>VZTL01041006.1:0-31037 GCA_013400535.1 Scopus umbretta
ACACAGTATTTGAGGTGTGACCAATGCCACTTGGGATCCAGTTGCATACTCAACTGCTGTCCCAGAGGAGCATAGGGCTTCCTGCAGGTCCTGCACTGCCCTTCTTCTTGTCCTATGCTAAAGTCTTCAGGGCACCTCAAATGGCATTAAACATCAATGCCTGAGGAATTGTAGCAACCTCTAGCTCACAGGCAGACACTTACAACCAGAGATCTGGACTTGGAATTCTCCGGTCCAGAGATGAAGCCACCCTAGATGACTTCTAAGGAGTGAAGAGCAGCTCTGTGGCAGGGCTGAGTTGCCCCAGTCCCAGCTCAGTAGGTGTTAGAGATGCAGAGTTTCTTTCTGGATATTTTCAAAATCCTGCATTGGCTCAACTCAAATCCAGAATTCCTCTGTTAGCTTTATTAACATCAAATTTAGATTGCAGTATGTATTCAGTGTCAGGAGACAACACTATCTACAGTAACCTGGGTTATCTCCTGATATGCAGATTTCTCTAACTGTGCACCAAGAGCTGTAGCAAGGGCAGGGTGAAAGGGACGCCTGTCTCAGGCTGCCTCCAAGGGTTTCAGGAGCTCCAAATAGGGGTCATATCTCTGCACGCCTCTGCCTGCTGTTGCTGCCTCACCCATGAGGACGGTCTGCATGTCAGCAGCAGTGACAGCCAAGCCTGGTAGGGATGAGGGTTAATGGGGCCTTACCTGTACTGGTGTAATGGATGAGGGTGGCCCCCGTGAGGGTGGCCCCCATGCCAAAGTGCATCACTTCATCTTGGTATATGCCACTGGAATTTCATGTTTTAGTAACAGCAGTAGTGTTGCTCAGCCCTGATGGTGCATGGCTGCTGAGAAATCACACTGAGCTTATGACTAACCCTGCTCCTCCAGTGCAGCACTGATTAGTAGGACCTTTCTCATCCAGAGACCTTAATGATTAAACCCAAAAACAAAGAAGAGAGAGATTTTATTTTTCAATTGAGATAAATATTTATGCTGATTCAGGATAGCAAATGCTGAGTTCAGTCATTTTTCAACATTGTACTTGCAGGTATTTGCAAAGTCAAAAAGCAAAACTAAAGCTAAACTACTAAGGAGGAGGGAATCTTTGCTGCCATTATTTTGGTTATGCATGCAGTTGGGATTGTTTCTACAGGAAACACTCTTTCTATAGGAACAGTCATTTTATAATAACTCCTACTGTTCTCTTTGAGTTTTAACTCAGGAAATTTTATTCAAAGCAGAGCCATCGTCTGTTGTTTATGAGTTCTACCACCATCTCATCACTCTAATATTCAAGTGAGTTGTTTTTGATAGCCTTTAAGTGACACACTCAAAATCTATCAATCTATAATATATTTTCTGAAGCTTACCTCAGAGAAAAACATTTGTTTTCCATGTAAACACTTTAATTTGGGAGTGCACAAAATCTTTTTGTTTGAGCAGGCTGCTGCTGGGTTTAGATTAAAGCAAGAATTCCCAGGGATTTTTCCTTTTTGTGTGTGTGTGTGTGTGTGCTGAACTCTGCCACCAGCAACATGCATGACTGCAGCTTCCCAGAGGCCCAACCACACAGTGCTTGAAAACTGTTTCTTACCACTCACTCCATAAGGATGGTGTAGGACACAGTGCTTCACATTCCTGGCAAAACTCTTTTCCCTGTCTTGGACTGGCTCTCCAGAAAGTTCTCTGAGTAAGAACATAAGAGCAAATATACTGGATCAGTCCAAAGCCAGAAATGGATGTCTAGGCAAAAGCACAAGAATAGGACAAGCACACATATCACATCTTAGGGTTCTTCTCCAGACATTTGCAGGTTATAAGCTTCATAAGTCTTATGATATCTGAGCATTTAAGAAACCCCAATGGATTTCTCTGCCTTGACATTGTCAAGTCATGAACCCACATAAACTTTTAGCACCTGTAGCAGTCTGTCGCAAGAGCTGCACATAAGCCTCTACTTCCAGGGTGCTATAAGAATAAAGTAAATTACCTTACCTTTCCTGGAACTCTTGGATTTTTTTTTAAGTTAAGTGATTTCAAGTGGTTGGATATCTTGAAAGCACAAGACCTGTATTATAGACTAGCTTTGACAGTCTACTAAAAAGCAGGAGTAAAGTCAAAGGTGCTTAATCTTGAGACAGCTTTTTTTTTTTTTTTCCCCTTCATGAAATGAGATTATACTAATGGAAACAGTTTAGCACAGAGTGGTTTGGACATAAAATTATTGTAGCTTTATATAATGCATATGTCCTGCTCTCCCTACATCTATGTGAAAGACCTGGGGCTGAAATGCAGTGCTCCAGTAAAGACGGTTCATTACAGTTACAAAGCTGTACGCCGACATCCCCTTCTTCACCTTTCTGACCAAAAAAAAAAATTTCAAAAATGCAAATATGGAGCAAGTAAAACAAATTAAAATGGAGAAGGTTGTGTGTATTATGCGAGAGAATGGAACTAAGGGGAGAAAACCAAAGTTACTGAAGCTCCCTGCCTGGGCTGACTGGCAGATCAGCCTGCATCAGGAAGATGTCATGCCTATTGAAGAGAGGGATAATAAGGTACAAATTGTGGACAAGCCCACTGCGTAAATAGTATGGTGTGCTGTAACCTGTCCACCTCTTACAGACCATGAACGTGGCTCTGGTTTGCTGAGAGGCGTGCCCATTTCAGGCATGGCCAAGAGGAGCACTGGCTGCTGGTGCTCCCACCAGCTGCAGAAGGCATCCAAAGCTCCTGTTTTACACAAGTGATCTGTATCACCAGAGAGCCCAGATACATGATGTGGAGGAGAATTAAAAAAAAAAAAGTTTGTTTGTTTCTACCCATGAGCACCAGAGCAGGAAAAGGCAGAGACTAACACTAACCTGAGCAGTAAACCTGATCACAAAAATGCAGTTGTAAAATTTTCCATCTTAGAAGTTGCTAATTCACAAAAATATGAACATTTTATTGCAATGATGAAAAAAACCCTTCAACCCCTAAAATAATTTATTTTGGAAAAATTATAAAACAGGGCTAGCAGCAGCCTGTTTGGTACTGTTTAGTACAGTGGTGCTCAAAACAAGAGATAACTGCATTATGGATCTCTGACATCTTCCTAAGCAGCAAGGAACAAAATGTTTTTAAAGGTAATGTAACAGAAATGTGTATGCAGAAGAAAGCTTTTAAAGGGTTTAAATATGTATGTAAACAGAGGATTGACCTCTAGTTTTCCATGAAAATTGCCACAGCTGTTTTCTGCAGAAGGCTTATTAAAATTGCATATTTCTTGGAGAAAGATTATGTTTGCTCTTATCCTGATTATATGATATCAGGTGATGTAAACTGATACAAAATACAATGCTTGGATCAATACTGTGATAATAATGCTGAGAACTGAAAAAATGGATAAAAGCACCACTCTCCACAAAAATGTTGATTCACTGACCATCTGTCTTACTTCAGTTAAGTGCTTCACCACTTTAGCTTCGCATTAGACAAGTCAGCTCATAAATTAAATAACTGAAGTCATACTATAATTCTTGGCTACCCTGGTCTATTTTTTTAAGCTGTCAACATTTCAAATGTCACATGTGGGTTTTTTTGGGTAGATAGTGAGCATGTGCCAAGTCCTGCCTGATCATCTTAAGCATGAACACAGAGAAGTAGCAATTACAGTCTTGGTTTCTATTAGTCAATCAAAGCAACATAAGAGCTCTTCAGAGCTTAAATATGTGCATTAAATATATTTCTATTTATTTGCTTAAACAAATTCACTTGACATGTTAGAGGACTGTGCCCACATTCTGCACTCGGACAGCAACAGAAGCAAAAGAACCCATTAAGAGCTTTAAAATATAATAAAAGGTTCATTTTTACAGGTCATTAGGATTCCATTAGTCTCATCTATTTGTTTCCAGGCTGCCCTCAGACTGAAAAGCAAGTATCTAATTGGATGCTTTCATTAGATTTAAAACAAAAAAAGGCAATGTGATTTTAACAAAGACAACACAGTGGATGGCTGCCCACTCAACTGGAAGGCTGAGAAGAAGCTCAGAATGATGTTCATATGTGTTTTGGACAAACTTAAAGTGTATGCTACATAAAGTGACTTTTCTCATAAACAAATATGGCAACAATATGACCAAGGTTATATTGTAGCTTTTAGAGTGTAACAGTAGCCGTTGACATATTTTTCACACTCATTGTCAGCATAAGGAAGCTATATCAAAATACAGGAGAGCAAAGTTTATGGTATTTTCCTAGATGACAACATTTCCATGTTGATGACTTAAATAACACTAGAGAATGGCCTAGATCAGATGCCAAAATAAGAGATTAAAAGCACGCTGCTGGAGACACGAAAGCCTTAGGCTCCGGTCCAGCAAGGAACATAAGCAGTTGATTAAGAAGAAGGTCAAGTTTAAGCCTTCTCATCTTCAGCAAGCTGCACAGGTCTGTGCCTGATGGGATCTAAGTGTGTTCCTGCAGTTCAGCACGTGTTTAAAGCCCTCACTTGGCAAAGCATGGGATGTGCCTCCCCAGAAGACTTACGCAACTTGTGCAGAAGTCCTTGCTGTCAAGCCCTCGGTCCTATTCTTAGCTCGCATGAGCCAGTTTTTAACAAGCCATCCGAGCATGGGCTGTATCTTCATGTGCTCTGTACCTGTACAAGCAGGCTTAAAGGTGAGCTCGTTAACAGACAGAAGATTTTGTATGTTATCCAAGCGTGACTGTACCAAGGTCCCAGGGACCAAGAATGAGGCAAAATGCTAAAAGTTGTTGGTAATACATATAGTCAACAGGAATACTTACAGTCATATGACTCAATGAAAAGGTGTTCTGGAAAGAAGAGATATCTTTTAGAACTAATCAGTCTCCTGTAAGGTTAGCATGACATCTTTTGTGGGGAACAAGTTTCCCTCTCTAGAACAGCAGAGGGTACTACGTCTCTTTTTGAGGCCTGAAGACCCTGCTGCAGACAGGCAGGAACAGCTCTGATCGTGGGCCGATTCCTACATTCCTCAGCACATGATAAATGCTGCACTGGAAAATTGTGAATGGGCCCAGAGACTGAACACTGCTCTCATTCTGCAGAAATGGTGCTTGTGGGAACAAGACCTGGAGGCTTTTCTCTGAAAAATAATAGAACATGTCAATAGATGAGTAAGAAGTTGGGGGCAAACAAACTTTCAAAATCATGTTGCAAGATAACAGGGAAAAAATCCAGAAACCGGGCTTTTTGGAGAAAAACAAGAATTGTGATTCAGCATCAGGAGTAAAAAGTTTGGTGCCTTCCCAGTAAAAACATTTTAAATCTCATGTTAACATGATACATCTTCTACATTTAACCAGTAAACAAATTTTTATTTCTACCTTTGGTAGCCATAATAATTCATACAGGGTTATTCCCAAGTAAGGGTTTCTGTATTTATGATAGAGCTGTTTAAAGAACAGTAGGTAGACAGAAAAGATTAGGAATAAAACCCCCCAGATATCCAGAAAAAAAGAAAAAGGGATGTGTTATTTCAGGTTGTGGCAGTTGTTATGAAACTAGCACTTGCAGATTCTGACATCTCGTGGCATACCTGGGTAACTGCAAAACTCTTCACTTCCTGGAGTTTTTTGGTTTCATTTGCTTTATTTTATTTTTCAGGAGTACTTGGAACAACGTTGATGTAAAGAACAATATTTTTACTAGAGGTTCCAAAGTGGGAAGCCTTAAAAACACAAGGAGGCTAAGAATGAAGCTGAACATCAATCTGGGAAAGAAATATCAGGTAACTGCTCCCATGCTTATAGATGCTGCACAGAATATCTTTAATTGCACTGCAAAATACCTTAATGTTAACAATTTGTAAATTGTCATGTATGTAGTTTAAATATTTCTTAAACCCACAGCTTTTGATCATAAAATCTACAGTCTGCAAGTAAGAGTCTATATGATCTTTTCTGTGTTCAGAGCACGGTATTTTAATTCTGTAGACCTCCTGACTGCAAACACCATGTTGTATTTTGGGAGTCTGCAAACCATTTCCTACCCTTGTCCATAGCATCTAGGTAGTTGGCAAGCTTTTGGGGCAGACCTTGCCCATTGCCAGCCACTCAGCAGAGTATATTTGCCTACTGGCTTCCCATATGGCCCAGCATAGCAACCATTCATCATGCTTATTTATATTAGACCCTCCATTTGGTTATCTATGGACATGTTATTGATGTGTCAGAAAGAGTTATTGAAGTGTTAGGGTTATTGATGCGTTCGAAACCATGGAAGTGCCTGAGAATTGTCCCATTGGAATTAGGGCTCCTAGCCCCTGAAAAAGGTAGCAGGATCAATAGCTCTTCAGAAGAGATAGACAAGGAAGGAGAAATGGTGGGGTAGCCCTGTGTGTTAGGAAGTGTTTTGATTGTCTAGAGCTTAATGATGGTGACAAAAGGGTTGAGTGTTTATGGGTAAGAATCAGGGGGAAGGCCAACAAGGCAGATATCATGGTGGACCACCCAACCAGGATGAAAAGGCAGACGTAAAGTTCTTGAAGCAGCTGAGAAAAGACTCACAATCGCTAGCCCTTGTTCTCATGGGGGGCTTCAACTTACCAGATGTCTGCTGGAAATACAATACAGCAGAGAGGAAACAGTCTAGGAGGTTCCTGGAGTGCATGGAAGATAACTTCCTGACACAGCTGCTGAGTGAGCCAACTAGGGAAGGTGCCCTGCTGGACCTGTTGTTTGTGAACAGAGAAGTTGTGGTTGCTGTGATGGTTGGAGGCCATCTTGGGCATAGCAGTCACAAAATGATAGAGTTTTCAATTCTTGGAGAAGTAAGGAGGGGGGTCAGCAGAACTGCCACCTTGGAATTCTGGAGAGCAGACTTTGGCCTGTTTAGGAGCATGGTTGACAGAATCCCTTGGGAGGCAGTCCTGAAGGGCAAAGGAGTCCCAGAAGACTGGACATTCTTCAAGGAAATCTTAAAGGCACAGGAGCAGGCTGTCCCCAGGTGCCGAAAGATGAGTTGGCAGGGAAGAAGACCGGCCTGGCTGAATAGAGAACTTTGGCTNGGCTGCTCATGGCTTAGATGGGCGTACTCTTTGCTGGGTAAAAAAACTGGCTGGATGGCCAGGCCCAAAGAATTGCGGTGAATGGTGTTAAATCCAGTTGGTGGCCAGTCACAAGTGGTGTTCCTCAGGGCTCAATATTGGGGCCAGTTCTGTTTAACATCTTTAGCAATGATCTGGACAAGGAGATCGAGTGCACCCTCAGTAAGTTTGCAGACAACGCCAAGTTGAGTGGGAGGTTTAGATGGGATATTAGGAAAAAATTCTTCACCGGAAGGGTTGTCAAGATTGGAAGAGGCTGCCCAGGGAAGTGGTTGAGTCCCCATCACTGGAGGTATTTAAAAGATGTGGAGATGTGGTGCTTAGGGACATGGTTTAGCGATGGACTTGGCAGTGTTAGGTTAACAGTTGGACTTGATGATCTTAAAGGTCTTTTCCAATGATTCCATGATTCTGTGTTACTCTCCATGGATACCAAGCCATTCTTCTGCCTACTACTACCGAAATGTAATCCAGTGCTCCGCTTTAAGCTTGTGCTTAAATACTGTAGAGAATTGGGACTTCATATTTCTTGCTCTTGAAAATGCGAAAAGAACATAAGTAACTATTGCTCTCAGTACAACATAAACATATTTGTTCACAATTCCTTTAATTTCTAAGAGATTTTCAGTTTTCATTATTATTCATTGTTTCACCAGTTTTGTCTTTATTAGGCATTCATAAAAAATACTTCATTATCATCCATAAAGCACGGTTCATTAGCATAGCTGCTCTGTGAATTCAATTGTTTCTTCATTAGCAACAGCTCCTCAGAAATTCAGGCCTTTGATGCTTGCTTGAATTACTTCTATCTTTTCATTTCCTCGGTTGTGTTTCTGAAAGATTTCATTTTTCCTACAGCTATTTACATTTATGAATATCCTTGTAAGCTCTGCACTTCTAACGATGTATTTTGCTTTCAACTACATTAGCTGTTCATACAAATGTAATGGCATAGAGAGTTTATTCATAGGCTTCATCCTGCATTTGTGAGTGCTAATCTATTAACTCTCTCTATATCTTTAGGCAGGAATGAAAACATTTGTCCTCTAGCATGCTCCAGTGAAGAAGGTATAAATTTGAAAGCCCCACACTTTCACTCCCCTTAACTTGGATTCCTGGCAAAACCTGTACTAAGGACTAAACATGTGTGGGTACGTGAGACACGGAGGTTGCACTTTGCAAATAATATAAAATGAATCATATCAAATAACTGAAGAAAGATTTAAATATATATATATCTTTTCTTTGCTTGCGTGTTACCTTTCACCTTGCTGGATGATGGCCCACACGGCACTTACCCTCCTAGACCGCTGCCCTTCCCACCAGGCTGTGGCTCCCAGTTCCTTCTCCTGCTTCACAGCCATCTGGGAGCCAGCGAGGACCTCCAGTGCCAGTGAGGACCTCCAACACACTCTGCTGCACCACTGAATCACCTTGGTCCCGGCAGTCCTGGCTAGCCTTATCCTTGTTCTCCAACTTGCCTGCCTCAACATACCATTTGGATACGAACAAAATGAATATTTTCTTGATTGTAAACCCCTGCTGCATTTTTTTTTAATCTCATCACTCTTTTGGTATTTTAAAGGTTTCATTTCTGAAATGGAGAACATTTCTTATGGGACAGATGGTTCAAAAATTTGAGAATTACATAAAACAGGGAGGACAGATTTGTTCAACCTTCCCTTTAGATACATCTCACTATAAAGAACCTAAGCACAGTTACAGCTCCTTACACATTTGGGTGCAAGATGGTTCCTCTTTTCTGGATACTACAGTGGCACACAAACTTCAAATATATGCTTGAAGCCAAGGAC
Source organism: Scopus umbretta (assembly GCA_013400535.1). Classification (NCBI taxonomy): domain Eukaryota; kingdom Metazoa; phylum Chordata; class Aves; order Pelecaniformes; family Scopidae; genus Scopus; species Scopus umbretta. The sequence continues at coordinate 8,893 of VZTL01041006.1, forward strand.
AGTTAAGGCCAAAAGATGTTACCTATGTCCTCTGCTTATGACGAATATATGATAAAAAGTCATATGCCTACATTTGTGACAATGCATTCATCCTCCATGCAAACAGTTAAGAAAGCAATACAAGCCTTCTAATTCCACCACAAACTCAGACCAAGGTAAAAAAACAAAGCCAGCTGGCCAGCTTTCAAGAAGAGCTCACTTGCTGGATGGAAAGAGAGGAACTTTGTTGACATGGAAACCTATAATTGCAATATATATCTATAATTAACAGATAAAATAACACGATGAGAAAGGTCTCAAAAACTGTGATAAATTATAGTTGTGAGAGCATTTTTAATATCCACATATTAGGGGTGAAAGAGTGAAAACAGCGACAAGGAAGGTGTTAAAACAAATTGTTGTACACGGCTGGTGTTAGAGGGCTCAATGGGAATGTGAGAACTGAAGCAACAGTAATCTGATGCTGGAGCATGTTTCTGTATCAGTGCTCTGTTGCTGCTATAAAAAGGAGCTTCATGTGGATTTCATCTGTGCACATTCAAATGAGAGCTGCTGCCCTGGAAATTTCCAATCAAAATAATTGGCAAAGAGGGAAAAACGGGTAAAATATTTAAAGAGAGGTGCAGAGAGACAAAAGATACAGCCACAATACAAATGCAGAGGTTGCATAACCACGCTTGTATCTGATGACACAGGAGGACAATAAATAGCTCCAATTTGGGAACAATCCTCGGGACAAGGAGGTAGTAACAGTCCTTTAGTCATCAGACAAATCCATACCAGAGATGACCTGAACCAAGCAGGGGAATGAGACTTTCTGACATTGCTGTACATGGTAGGAAGAATTCTTCCACTTTGGCTTTTCTCTCTTTCTGAGGCATTTCATGGCTACCAAAGACCAAGTAATTGTACAGGATGCTTCTACACATTGTGTGAGTTATTAGTTCAGGTTTTGATAACAACTCAGCAATAAAGCTCATTTCCTTGGAGAGAAACCTCTAAATATGTATGTGGCCCATGTATCTGTCCAAAAATAGGGCATGAATCACTAGAGCAAGCTAACATTTTCATGTTCAGAAGTGCCAGACTCAGTTCCTCTAAAGAGAAAATGAGGGTTGTTGTTGCACTGTTATCTTTGCTTGATATTTACTGTTAAAATAAATTCTGTTCTTGAATTCAGGTGTTTCACTAAGAGATCTGGGCATGCAACATCCTTCACAGATAGGCAAGCACTGTTACAGGGAAGAGGGCACAGATCTAACTAACTTTTCTGTGTTCCACCTGAACTGAGAAGGTGGAGTTCACAGCAGGCTTCATTTATGGTAACAAATATTATCTGTCATGCAAAGTCATTTGTATTTCTCCGCTTTCCAAGTCTGGGCAGAGCTGGTGATGCAAAAGAAAAAAAATTTAAAAGGAGAATCCATTCATTTGTATGTAAATAAAGTGAACATAACAAAGACTAGCTGGAGTTACCATCTGCTGCACAGCTTTTTCACATAGATAGAGTAACTGCATGGGGGTAGTGTAACTCATCTCTTGGTGCTTGATGATTATTGGTCTATGCACTTTTCCAAAAGTCATTGCAAATTTGAGGCACTTTAAAACTTACAGTAGTCATTTATTTTTTTCTCTTCATCATGTGGTAGTATACTAGTGAGATGCAAGGGAGAACAAGATAAATGTTTGAGATCACCCTAAGTATAATAAAACCCAAGAGTTATGTGACAAACTCTGTTTTATTTATTTCTGATCTTTTCATTCTTAACTGTGCCTTTTTAATAATCTCCCTCACCTGTTTTGTAAAATCCTAAAGGCCAGAGGCTCCCTCACTAGAAAAAATAAGTTCATTGTAACTGGATCACAGATCTCTTAACCATTATTCTTATGGGCCTTGGGAAATTACAGGGAGCTAAAACTGTGGGAAAACAGAGTAACTGCCTTCCTTTCTGTCTGTGCATTTGCTGATCAGGAAGGAAAGGCACAATTTGTTGCATACCCACTCCTGTTCTCCTACTCACTGCAGACCCCTAGGTGTGAATCCCTGGGCAAAAATCAAGACAACTGTCAAGCTTTTAAGTGTGGAGGGCATTTTTAGTACAAGTCTTACATTAGGGGAAGTTAAACCTCAAGGCGTAAATACATTATTCTCTTTCACATCATTTAAGCTAGTTGAATGCTTCTTAGTACTCAGTAAATAGAATTATATTTTGCTGCAGAGTCAGAGCTTGCTGCAAAAAGGTCTTGCCCTGCTTAGGATGAAAATCAAGCATGGATTTAAAAGTCTTCCTCAGACACATCATCTGTTTAATTGGTAGAATTTACATGAAGCCTAGCCACTTGTCTGCCTTCTCATTCACCATTTGCCTTCTATGTACAAGTTTTCTAATCTTAGAGGCTGTTGTCACTTCAACCACAAGCTCTGCGTACTACAAAAAGTTTATCCCCACCAAGTTGGTCATGGCTGGGTGAGGTGATGGAGGTGGTGATGGGACCAAGAGAAAAGCACTGGCCCCATGCTGCATGCTAGGGTTATTAACCTCTTGCTGCACACCTTCGTCCCTCCGCCCAGGCAGCCCAGCCTGCCTGAGCATCAGAAATGGTTCATTTGAGCTAAAGAGGTCAGAATATGAGGAGACACATCCCAGGTTCAAACCTGAGATAGTTACAGCTTCCTCAGTTGGCATTAGCTATACCTTGAGTTAATAAACCTTAGTTAATCACTGACCCTTAGAAATGGCAGTTGTTTTAAAGCAAACGTCATACCTATGGGCAAGTACATACAACCTTGTATGACTTGTACAAAAAATTAACAGTATTCACAGATTGTATAACCATTAAAACATCACAGGCACAAGTGTGATCAAGTCTTCCCATCTGTGTTAACTTTGTCTCCTTTTTCACTGACATGATAGTGATTCGCCAGTTGTGCCATCAGTAGTCCAACAACTGAAGCAGCCATGGACAGTGAATAGATGTCAGTGCCTGCACTACAGTGCATGGCTCAGATAATCTCTCTCAGAGGTAAATGAAGTGAAATACCACATCACTTTTCCTTTCCTTTGCAAGACAAACTCCTCCTAATGAAAATGTTGAACTGCACTGTCTTTCAATCAGTGTATCTTAAGCCACTGCTGATTATATGGGTCTGAAAGGGTACTTTGGGAAGTTTGGTGAGTTTAGTCAGTGGGTGAAATATGCTGAAAACAATTAAAAAAAACCCTCTTCTGGTCTTCAGGACTAGTCTTTCTCTGTGCATATTTCAATACAATACATATCTCAGAAAAACATCCTTTTTGTTTTACCTCTTATCAGAATAATTCCCTTTGGCTTTCCCAAGAAAGAGTGCTGGAAAATGCATTTGAAGCCTGATTACAATTTCTGTCCCTTTTATGCTCTTTTAATTAGTGACAGTAGGATTGTAGATGCCTTAGGAGCTGGATTCTGATTATTCTCACAGTTTCTGGGCTGTATTACTGTATCACCTACCGACCCTGAGGACAGCAAGGTCTCCCTGTACTATGTGCTGCACAGACTGATAACATAGCCCCTTTCCAAAGGGTGGCAATCCTTTCCTCTTGGAAGTCTATGGGAGTTTTGTCACTCACTGCAGCAAGCCACAGATCCTCTCCATAACAAGCTAAATGGACGGAGGATCCAGAAAAGGACTACCCCACCCAAGCACGTTTTGAGCTTAGGCAAAAATACATTAACATCTTTTCCCGATCCATCCAGTGCCATCCTTTCTGTCATATGTTTTTTCACCCACATTTTTAACTGTCAGCCTGGGTGCGTGTTGCCAGCCCCTGGTGCAAACCTCCTCATTTAGAATCAGACAGAAAACAGTTTCCTCAAAGGGGTTACGTGAGGTGCCTTTTCTCTTCAACGCCTATCTTAGGAGCTGTTTCAGAGAGGGTTTCCTTATACAGAATTGGAGTTCTGAGCTAGTCAGCAGACAGACATTTCTCCATGCCATGTGGGTTCTATTTCCCTGTCCTTCTTTCTTTCATTTTGCATGTAGCATTTCAGGATAATCAGTTTTATTTGTTTATTTGTTTGTTTTTGTGCTGGTTTATGCAGAATTCTGTAAGTCCCATTTCTGTGTTGGTAAAATATTGAGCAGGTGCAGATGTGGCCCATCTGTGGAATTTTAGTTTATATTGGGCAGGGGGAGAGGAAGAGAGGAAAAATGGTACTATTTGCCTTCTTTCTTGGCAGAGGAGATAGAGGTAATAAAGAAGAGGAAAGTTACTGCTGTAGCTGGGGCTGGAAGGCATGGATTTGAGCATACTTCATCCTGAACATGTGATAGTCATGTTATGACATTTTCTGATTTTGACAAAAAAATGTCAAAACTTTGCTATTCTAAGTGATCCTGCAGAGTGACAAAGAAAGACTGTATTGAAAAATGTATTGAAAACTCAGTTATTTTTAGTTGTCACAGGGATTGACTATGCAGAGATGTGAGCTCCCATATAACCTGAAGTATTGCTTTTCTTTTCCTGTGAAAACGTGAAAAGAGGAATGTGCAGTGAAGGTAGCTAAGTAAAAGAGTGTCTGTTAAAGGTAAGAGGCCAAATGTTCATGCTGTGTCCCTTTTTGGGAAGCACATAGGCAAAATTTGCATCTCGTTGTTCCCAGCAAGCTTGTATATGTGTGTTTTGCACATTTTATCTCAGAACATGTATTGAAGTGGGCTCGGCGCTTTGCGCATCTGCAACTGATGCATCAGTGTGTGATGTGAAGAAGCACAACAGCACTCTAGCAGATGGGCCTGAGCACGCCTGTGCCAGAAAATCAGCGTGTGAAGTAAGTTTGAAAAAGACAAGGAGATAGTTTGAAGGCCAATACAAGCCTCTCAGCAGTCGCTGCTCAGTTGGCTTTGAAAGTAAAAGCTGGTGTGTAAGACATGCTCTGTCCTCAGGTATCTACACAATTCAGGCATTTCCAGGACTTTCAAGACTTTCTGTAGTACAGAAAGATACTGTCATTAAACTCCTCAGCTAAGCTTTCTTTTTAACTTCAGTGAGCTAGTCAATTCCTAGTCACACAACACCCATGTAACTTAGGCAATTCAGTGAACTTTTAGCAAATGCTGGATGCTGTCTGGGTTTTTTACTTGGCTTTCTGTCTTGACCCTGTTTACCAGAATAAATGAGCCTTGACGCAGACAACTCTTAAAAATTTATCTTAGGATAGAGTTTAAGTACTAGGTGGGCTCTCTGAAGAATCTAAAACCATCTGAAGGGTGTCACTTAAAAAGGAACAAACAACTTACCCAGCTGCAGAAAATAATTTTTAGCTGTGACAAATTTGTCTTGCTGTTTTTTACAAAAAGAAGAAACTGCTTTTTAACAATTTTCTATGATAATGTTTCTCACCCAAAAAAGCACCCTAACTGTAGCTTTTGCCTGAAGAAACATATATATAATTTCTGTTAACCATGACCAAATCCTAATTTCATAAAGATTTTTTGAATGTATCAGCACATTAATTTCTTTTAGCTGAAAAATGTTTTACAGAGGAAATCTTTATACAGTCTTCTTAAAGCATATATAATTTTTAACTGGAAGAATAAAAAAGGGATGCTGGAAGTACCCTCAATTCCCTTTTGAAATGACAGTAAAGCACGCACTTGGACACAATACCACCAGTCTGCAGATTTCCAAGAGAGATGGTAAGAATATTCTCTTGGCATTGATGGCAATATGTATAAAACATGCCTCATATCGGACTTTGATAAAAGAATTTCATTACCAATTAATTCTATTAAGGCACCATTCCATTTTATGTCAGTGAACTACCTATTTGTAACTTGAAGTCATTGCATTTTTCAGGGAAAATCTATTTATAAGTACTTGTAAAGCAAACTAATTGAAAATGTAATCAAATAGAGGGCAGAATCTTAAATAAATGGCAGGTGCCTACTCCCTAGATTAAGCACACTACGTAGGCTGTGCTTCTCACATAACTTTTCCAAATATTCCCTTATTACCATTTTGGACTTGACACTGACTACTGAAACTGCATCATCCTCTGATAAAAAGCAGTATTTCCATTCTGCTCGGGGATGAGAGGACAGCCCATGTCTGCTGCGGCCAGCGCTGGCCCCTGGCCATTGCAGAGGTTTTCTGCAGCCCCTTGCCGGTCTCAGCCAGCGCCCCACGGGCAGCGGGTGCATCAACCCTGGCACTGGCTCACACAAGGCGCTGGGCAATTTTAACGTGCAATGTTAAAAGCCTCCTGCCCTCAGTTTTCCTCTGGTTATCCTCTGCTGTGAGTTTCCCCACATTGCAGAAGTCTCTGTTTCATGTGCTTAAAATAATTTTAAATGGCAGAGTCTCTTGGGAAGGGCGGGGGATAACAAACCTCCTCCTCCGGCCCTGGGAACAGCCTTGCCACAGTGCCACGTGCCACAGTGGCACAGAGTTTACACCAGAATGAATGCCGGGGTTGGCATGGCTCTGCAGCAGAGGCGGTGATTTAAGGAGATGATGGCTGGGAGTGATGGATTCAAGGAGATGATGCTGGGGAAGTCATTCCCCGCAGATACAAACCCGGAGGGGTGCTGTGCAGGATCCTGCTCTCCCCACAGAGGGTCCCCGGTGGAGCACCTGTGGGTGCTGCGCAGCACCATCCTCCCCGCTGGCCCCCGCCATGCCAAGCTGGTCAGCCACAGCCTTGCCTGGGGCTGCCCATCCACCTCTTGGCTTTGGCAGTGTAAGGACCGGTATTTAGTATTTTCTAGAATAAATTCTAAAAATAATTAGTATTTAGTAATACATTTAATATTTTAACTAATTAATATGTTGACTAATTACTGTATTAAATTTGACTAATGAATATATTAACTAATAAATGTAGTATTTTCGGCCTCCCTCATTATCTGCTGGATTTCCAAATATTTTCATTGCCTGTACATATTGCCTGAACATTTAAGTAAATAACAGTCTATTTCTAACAGGGTTAACTTTTTCAAACTGGCTAGTACCAAAGTCCATCACTAGCTTCCTAAATCTGCTGCCTTTCAGAAATGCTGAACCATGACAGCACCTATTAACTTCAGGCCTACATGTGGCAGTATTGTCCAAAATGCTGTACATATCTCGCAAACGTCTGTCAAGAAAAACTTTTCCATAAATGACATAGTGATGCTGCCTAACCAGCTACTTACTCCAGAGCTGGGAGTCAAATCCACGGGCACCACATCTGCTGTCGCTGCGGTGGCACCAGCAGCCGTGTCCCTGCAGGACATTTGTGCAGAGATTATATGGGTCACTGTGCAGGAGCTAAACAGTGACACGGTCATAATGTCACTTCGCTCCAGTGTAAGTGAATTTCTAAACGGTGCCCCTTCTGATGTCTGTATGTATATAATCAAAGACGGAGAAATAATTGTCGCATATGTTCAAAATACTAGTGCAGTGGCACTGCCGTCTAGAATGCCCTATGTGTTCAGCTGGTCTATTATTTCGTGCTCCATATAAACTTATGCTAAACAGTTCTCTTCCTCTCCAGCTAATCCGACCTGAAATGAATTCGTTGTCTCAGACTAGTGTTGAACAATATTGTGGTTTTCCTCTCCACCTCAGATTCTCTCTCCTTAGCCCCATCCCGACTACCCAGCTCGTGGGACCGTGCTGCATGTGCTGCATCCCCCTCCCCAGCCCGCCACACAGTGCGCTCCTCACTGCACCCATTTCTGCTCCTGCAGAGGCTGAGGCTAGGAGCACACAGTGAAACCAGAGTGAAGCCAGCCCACCATGCACAGCAGGGACAGTGGAGCCCAGACGAAGCCAGCTGAAATCCTCCTGTGCCTTTGTCTTATTCATTGACTCTAAACTTTGTGAGGTACATAACAGGCATGGGAAAAAAGGCTTAGAGACTGAAGCCTGCAGGTGCTCAGGTTCCTCAAGCTTTTAGAAGAAAACCAGTCTCTGATGTTATCATACAGAGCTCTTAGGAACAGAGCCCTATTTCAGAACCCTTATGGAAATAAAGCTGGATGTTTCAAAGAAGCCTATTAATTCTCAAATGTGTCAGTATAGAAAAATGAGCAGGTAGACCCAACAATCTCTTCACTTTGTCAAACCAATCTCTACTTTTCCTGTGATTCTTGAGATTGCTTTGCAGCGCAGACATTGTCCCTAAAAAATACAAGTTAGGCTGCAACCAGTAGGCATCCTCTTGTTCCAAGGAGACCTTCTTCTGCACTTTTCAGAAGCAAATATATCAGTGGAATAAATGTTCAGGCAATGGACGGATTTGGGTATTAGAAGGAAGGTTGACTGGTGGTAGAAGTACGACTCTTTGAGCATTTCTATTGCTCAGTGTGAAAGTCAGCAGCACATGTTCAGCTTCTCATTCTGAGCTTCTTCAGAGCACCCAGTAACTGAAAAACAAAACCTTCCATTCTGAAAAATATAGACTTGTCATTGCTGAATTAGAAGCTGGCAATAACAACGCTAGCAGATGTTTGGTATTTTAAATGACATTCTATCTTTTCTCTGATTAATTTGCTACCTGAAAAAAAGTCAACATGAAATTTTCTGGGCTAAAAAAAAATCACCCATTCCAATATTAAACTATAGTGTTGACATATCTTCTTAAGTGGAATAACATTCTTTTTCAGATCACAGGCATAAATGTAATTGTAAAGGCTTAACAAGGATGAAGACAAGCACGTCAAAATCAAAATGTGCTTGAATCATTTGTTACTTAATAAATAGCAAATATGTAGACTTAAGCTGTATAACTCAATGGCTGTAGTGAAATAACTCTGGACTTATGTTTATACAATCGTGGTAGAGGTGGATTCTAAATTTTCTGTTAGCCATTTATTTGGGCTTCTTTATCCTGATCTGTCTTCATTACACTAAATAAATTACAACCAGAAATCCACACATCAGTAGCATCACACAAAGATCACAAAAGTGCAACCTTCAACTTATTGCATCCAAATTTGTAGCGGCATTGAAATGATCACATAGCATTAAAATATGCGTGTGTAGTTAATTCTTTTTTTGGAGGAGTAGGAAAGCAAAACAGGATGATCTTTTGTGAAATGTGCTAGTGCTGTCAGGTGCTTACAGGTCTGGAAGTCAACAGTAGAAAGAAATGAGGAAAACATGAGGGTCTGAATAAGGGGGGAAAGAACATTCCTGTCTACATCACATTCATCACATGAACTACTTCCTTCTCCCCTTGTTCCCATTCTCTCCCCTTTTCTCATCATCTCATTTCTGCCCAGCCGAGGTGTCTCCAGCTACCACAATCACAGACTTTGCCCTGGGTGATCTTCTGTGCCATCAGTTAAGCTCCAGCAGGGTTTTTGAAGCCACATATTTTTGGATCACTGTTGTCAAAGATCCAGTGGCCTCTCTCCTTTTCTGTGAGCAAACACTGCTTTTCCTAGCCATGCAGATCCAGGGAAGGACACTTCTCTGCAGCACGTAAAGGTGCTCTTGGCTATCCGATGCATCTTCTCCAACTCGTTTTTTTTTCCAGTCCTTTGCAACACTGATGTTGCACATGGAGATCTTCACATCTGGCTTCCGCCTGACCTCAACATCCCATGTCGTGCTAGAAGGCTGTGCCTTGTTACGGGTAAAAAGTATATTGTTTTTTCCACTTGGGATTTATCATCTATGAGAAGACAGTGGTGGTTAAGATAGATACTCTGTGGGAACTTTTTTTTTTTGCTTTAGCATGAGAGTCCAGCATGACTTGTTGCCAGATGACTTAAGCTGCTTGCTCGTCTTATTGGAAAATCACCCTGCTCCATCAAATCAGGTAGTGTTTACTTATTCCCACTTTAAAATTCCATGCTGTGGGATGCTCAGTTAGGGCTCTAAATGCCCTTGAAAAGAATTTAAAAGCACAATAAAGAAATGTTTCATCCAAACAAATCATCATCAGCAGAACTTTTTCATAGATATTCAGACCTTCAGGTAGATTAATTCCCCTCTCTTAGGTATGCGTTGGTCTTTCACTACCTCAGTCCATCAGGTATGTAACAAACAATAATTTCTGAGCACAAGTTTTGTTTTCTCCCTGTCTTATCAAGGAAATAATTTAGGATTCTCTAAGGAAAACAGAGTTCTTTGCTCTTCAAGGAGGGTATGAGCACGTTCAGGCATTCGGCCACAATGGCAGGGGATGCTATCAAGTCCCCAGGCATGTCTCAGTCTCTTGCATCACTGGTTAAATGAATCTTTTGGTTTTACAGCCTCCAAATTTCCTCCAGCTATTCAGACAATGATAATCATTTTGACACATGATTACAAGAGCTTGTTTTTACCTTGAGCAAAAGAGATCTCCAGTTTGAATGTGATATTTTAGCTACTTAAACCTGTTTTCTAAGCTGACATTGGAATATTTTTGTCAAATTAAGGTAGGCTTTCTGGGTGGGATTCAGTTGCTGGAACATGGATGTCTAGTGCCATTTTAGATGCTTTAGTATGTTACACCTGGCTGTTGTTCTAGACAGTTGGGGTTTTGCTGTCATATCTGCTATTTGGTATCTAAAACAACACTAGAAGTCTGTATTTAGATACCTGAATGATTCATTCTGTCCTTTCCCTTAACATCATCTTAAAAGATATTTAAACATCACTGTGAAGTTATTTTAACTCTGTATCTCTGTATTACTGTTCTCTTTCTTCTGCTCTGCATAGTAGTGGTCCATTTTATTTCCAGCATGCCTCTCTGGGAAGGGTAAAAACTGGTTAGAGTTCTCCAGTGGAACACTAACTGGAAGGTGATTATAATTTCCCTTCCTTATAAAATATATTCCCTTTAACAACATGAAAACACAGGTACTCCTTCTTGAAAGAAATAATTTATTAGTAAACATCACAAAACATCACAAAAATCCATCTAAAACAACTTTTTAAGTGTCCAAGAGGCTTGAAAGAATCATAGCTTACCATCTACCTAAATATAAGATGATCGTTCCTGAAAGTTTCTACAGAAAGTTATTTTCTGAACCTTCAATTATTCCTCCAAATTCTTGACATCTCATGTGACAGAAAATTCCTAAAGAAGCATGGTCCAAAATGAAGAATTCAAGGATAGTGGCTTAATTTTATATTGAAGTTTTTTTCCAGCTTGCAATTTTGGAAGTAAATTCCTGCAATTTATAAAGACTGAACACAACAGCAACATGCCTTCAAACAATATTCAGATAACCTCATGGCCTGAAGATGAACTTTATTTAGGAGCATTTCTCCGCAATAGCAAATGAATTTATTTTCAGAAGAAGAATGGATAGACATTACACAGAGTAGACTGGCAGAGAACAATGCGTCCACTTGGCTACCTCTAGTTTCTAGTTATTAAGCATTATTTGTAAAGTTAAATTCAACTGCTGAAAGTAAGACTATTTTCTCCAGTAACAGGTGTTGGAATGGACCCTGGAGACAGAAGTTAAATCAAGCTGCTGTTTTGCTGCAGCCGATGTTACAAACAGCATGTATTGGAATGAGCAGGCATTTGGCATTGCCTCCAGACTAGTAGAAAATGAAGTGTTTGCAGTTCTAGAAATGCATACATCATCCTTGCAATACCTGCGTGAAAATGCTTGCAGGCTTAAAATGAACAGCAATATTTATGATGTAACATTATCTATAACAAACTACATTCATAATTCATGCTTCCCAAGAATAATTTTCAACATTTTCTTACATATTCTTGCCCAAAACAAGCTGCAAGATGCTTGCATGTTTTCAATATATCTAGATGAATGACGATTTGTCCATATTTATAGAAAATTTCAGAACAAGCTTCAGTATGGCCTGGGAAGCAAGTTAAGTTTTAAGTGGTACTGGCCCATCAATATATATTCATAATTAAAAGCAGTAACTTTTATTTTGGTTATAGGAAAAAATTCAAAAGCTAAAGATGTAAGTAGAAAAAATATCTTTAAACAGAAAATTTCATATAAGAAAATATATTTATGATTAAATTTAATTTCTAGGTCCATATTCAAAAGGCACCTTAAACACATAAGTAGTGAAATTATACATATGCTGGAAGCTATACATATGTTCTAACACCTTGTCTAATTGGCAGCCTCCATTGTTTAATGCTCACATCTCCAAAGTTATGACTTTACATCTGCGCAGAGAATTCATGCACTCATTCTTGTTGTAATAGCAAATACTGCAAATTTATTGTTGCATGTGACTTTGTGAGTGTATTTATCACCGTCCTTATTAGCTGCCTCTGTGCTCTGCAGAATAAAGATCAAATACAAATGATGAATAAATATAAACCTAGAGAGCAAAGCAGCCAGGTAATTACCCGCTTTCACCCATCCACCTACCAACCTTTTAGAGTGGGATGGGGATGATGTGGTAGATGAGGAATACAAACCCTACACTTGTGCTGAGGAATTTACAGTCTCAACAGATGAATAACAGGCAGTGAGTAAGATACAAGTCCTTGGTAAATAAAATATATTTACTGCAAAGTTGTGAAACTACTATTTCTTCTGCATATTTCTAGATTCTAGGGGAAATGACACATACCCGTTTCACTATTGAGCTGGTCCCTTACTCAAAGCAATGCTGGATCAAAATAGACTAAGTTCAGCAAAAACATCTGTCCTGTAGTGGTGGTTCAGAGAAGTGAAAACATTCTTTCACTGCTGTAAAGTCATATTCAACATATAGGGAGGCATGGAAGAAGCAGAGAGAAGAGTAACAGGGAAAACCAATGAGACTTGAGGAAGAGAATACAAGATAAGAGAGAGAGAAACTGAAACCTCTTTATTCCAGATCAGGTATAGGGTTTTTGAAGCCTTACTGACAAGGAAGCAGGTATCATTTGTTAGATGAGATTGTTACAGTAATCCCACTGAAAATCAAAGACAACTGCCCACTTAGGGTGGGATTAATCTAAACGCACCTGTCTACAGTGAGAATGCCAGTGTGTGACAGAGCCAGTGTACAGTCAACATAATGCACAGTCATCCTAAAGTAAATGCATACATTTGGTCAGATGATTCTCATCTTAAACTCTGATGACTGTGTTGAGTTGATCTTCCCAGTTACAATGGTAGCCAAGACAGCTGGTTCAAAGGTAGATGTCTATGTTGCATAGCTCCACATTTAGTCAGATGAATGTCAAACCTGACTCCATTGGATCCACCTCAGTAATTGCAATGAAACAGATTACTTTTGATGTTGAGTGTCGGAGCAAGACAGGGAAAAATCCAGACTTAGAAATACATGATCAGAAATTTGGAGCTGGAAAAAGAAGGCAGCCTTAGCTGTCTGCACAGAACGAAGATATACCCAAGGAGGGAGAAACATTTGGAGGCCATGGGAATATCTTGCACTAATCCATAGACTACATTTCATGGCTTTTAATGTACTAAATTGACACAATGTCATGTTAAAATTTGAATAATGTTAGGAACAAAATTAGATTTTCTCCTGAACATTTATTGTCTCGATGCTTGAAGTACATTTCCTAAATTTAGACTTTGCCACAGAAGTTGTACTTATTAAGTTATTTAACGAACAGTGTTAGTGCAGAGTAAAGAAGTAACTTCATAATAATCTAAATATCAGAGCCATAATCTTTCCTCTCCCTGCCCCAGCTTCTGGCCAATTTGGGGACTGATTCACTTTAAGTCCAGATGTTGCCTCATGCAGCAATGTTAGCATCTTTTACTCACATTGAATCAGTTAGCTCCTGTTCCCAGTGGAAGACATATGTTCCCTCTGCCTTTGGTTTCACACTTGCAGAGTTACTGTTTGCTTGTTCCTTCTCCAGCACAAAAGGTGTATCATTTCTGTTTAACTGTGAGTTGCCTGTTTATTCCAAGATCTCAACATTTATTAAAACATTAATAAAAGTGTTACAGAATCCACGTGAGGAAGGAAAAGGACAGGATAGATTTGTAGCAATGGACAAAACCACAGGGCTTTATTCCAGGATGTAAAAACACCCTCTCAGATTAAAACTCATGATATAAGTTTCAGCAGACAAGAAGGATATGTGGATATATGTGGATATAGAAGCATAAATTGAATATACCCTTTCATGGTCACAACCATCCTTTGATTTCTCCTGTTATTCAAAAATAGGGGTGTAAATGCTCCTGGTTTAAAAATATCACAAGAAAACCTGATGAAGCAGCAGATCAGTACTTAAAAAGTGACAATATTTCTCAAAGATTGCAAAGCAATGTAATTCAAATACTTTCTATTTCACACTTTCTATTTCAACAGTTCAGAAGACAGGAGAAAATGTAGTCTCTGGTGTAATTGTGTTTTATTACCTTCTGATGCTTAGGTAGCAAAAAGTGTGATCACATTGTAAATGGACAGAGAGCTAAACTCCTATAGTATGTGCACCAAAACAGAGCGAGACTCATCTCCTTGTTTCCTCCTCAAAAGTTATCATTATTATTTGATTAGTTGAAATGAATCCATCATTCAGAATGCACACAAATTTTTCTTCATCTTCTGTCATTATCCTTTCTTGCTATCTCTGCTTAAAGAAAAGCTATCTCTGCTTAAAGAAAACAGAATTCTTATAAATTAGTAAAATTAATCAATTAATAAAACTAACTATAAATGTTTTAAATATTCCTTTCTCTGCCTGAGTTTATTTTTATAAATCCATGGTAGATGCTCTTTATTAATCCTTTGGAAGTATAACCATGGGTATTTTTTCCCCTGCAGGATTATGTCTTTGAACATGAAGAAATTGTTGGTTTCTCCATTCATTTTTTATTTTCCATGTTAATTAAAAACTTGTCCAGATGGCACTGTACAAATGCCTTTCATGCAGATTTCTGGCTTTGAAATACAGCTACCCACCTCAAAATACAGCATTTCCGTCTGCTTGGGAAAATAGCTCTCCATGGTTCATTTTATGTATAGTATTGTGCGGGGGAGAGAGTGTGTCACTTGGAGTAAAACGAGTGGAGATTCATCTCCAAACCTCCCACTTCCCATGAAAATCTCCATATAACTATTTGCGTGTGCATATGTTTCTCTGTGTGTGTGTATGAACACACGGATGCACCAGAAGTAAGAATAAAAGGTTCGTATTACCTTAATATAATGTCTACATATAACCCTCAGCCAGGTGGTTAATGAAAGCAGAAACCAGTAGCATCGATGTATTTCACATCTATTGAGACAAATGTTTAAACCAAGTTTAAAGCCTCACTTAAGAAGTGCCAGAAAGCCATATGCCCTCACTAGGTCTGATTTCCACACTCAGGAAGACTCTGAGAAAGCGTGCAAGCAGATAAATCTTTATTCAGGGAAAGACAAAATGGTGAAGCATTTAGCACACAGGAAGAGTAAATCCCTTTCCCTTGCTCACCCACCTCCAGATGCCCCTCATCCAGGAGACGGCAGCCGCTGGCAGGTAACCCTTGGCACCTGCAAGCTGCCCGCTCAGCCTCGCCAGGTGCTGCTCTGTCCCCCCCAACTCACAAACACCCCTATGGGCACCTGGATCACTGCAGTCCTCTCCTCGGTTAGATAGGTGTCCTGCCGTCCTCCACACCAACTCTCCTGTTTTCACTGCACTCAAGGAGACCTCATTCTAAGGCATTTCTCACCAAAAAGCCTGCTACCTGTCATTGTCTCTTACACTGAAATCCCCATCGCAATGGAGAGAGCATTCAGGGCTGTGTAATGGAGATCTGCTTGCCTGGGAATGAGGTCTTTGCCACGAGTTGAAATCACCTTCTCTTTTTCAAGAGCCAACCTTCCTGCAAAACCCAGCCTGTCTGTGGTGGCTCCCCAGATGTTACCAGAAGAACTGTTGGTAATTAGTCAATGTAAAGTAAGGCCTCTATGGTCCTGTTTTCCGCTTTTCACCAACAGTGGGATAGAGACCGCTTTGCTTTCTTGAACAGATAGATATGTATATGCAGTTATTACAAACAAATATTGATTTCCCATAAATAACGTATTATGAGCTCTTCAACTGCTCAAGTAAGCGACTGCTTTTTTTCATACTGTGCCTGCAGTCCTCCAAACTATCATTGCTGTTCTGTTGCATGCATAACATAGTAACCAGATGAAAATGACTCTAATGTGTCAAGAGCAGAAAGCCGTAAAACATTTTCTTTACCAGCATATGACTCTCTAAGACTTCTGTTTGTGGAAGAGCCAACGCAGTGTGCTATCCCTATTTGAATATACAGCTTCAAAACATGCTGCAATTAAAAGCTATAGGAGAGTTGGTTTAACATAGAGGATGATGTCATAATTCCTTCCATGCCTCCTAACTAAAGAAAAACAAAACCATCAGGCCAGACTTTATTTTCCTCTATTGATTCCAGATATCTCCATTAAGCTCAATCTTAAGAATCGGTGTTAATCCCTCCTCCAAGGCTGTCAAAGACGGACAGCAAAGAGAAAGTGCTTAGGAATATGAACAGTGGCTATGTGACAACAAGAAGAACGTTAACTGCCTTAACTATATCAGATGAATTAAATGTTTACTGCTCTGTGGGTGCTGGGTCTGCAATGCCTGACACTGGTATCAATAGAAGTCTTGTTTATAAACCTCAGGTTGCATTCCGAAAATTCAGGGGACAGGCTGGAATTTAAAGGTTTGGCTGTTGAAAAAGATGAAATATTTTTCCTTCAGATTTCACTCTGATCACACCCCCTTGGAAAGCAAACAGGATCAAATATTTAGCATTGGACCTGAGAGAGGAAAATGTATAGATACGTGGTCTAGCTCATGTATATGGCCCTGTAAAGGGGGACTGCTCCTTGCAGTTTATTTTCTAGTACTTTGTTCAAACTGTTTTTCAATATTTGAACAAGAAATGTGGCCCTTTGGAAGAGTTTGGCA
This sequence comes from Scopus umbretta, assembly GCA_013400535.1. NCBI lineage: Eukaryota > Metazoa > Chordata > Aves > Pelecaniformes > Scopidae > Scopus > Scopus umbretta. Next base: position 25,732 of record VZTL01041006.1, read on the forward strand.
GATCTGTCAGGGCCTGAATTACTGTACTTAGTCTTACATTTCCCCTTTTATTCATCTACCCCAGGTTTTAGGCTGTTGTATCCCACCGGGTTTTTTCCATTCCTTGGAGAAAACATCCTATAAGGAAACACATTACTACTAGGAGATGGGGAAGTGCAATGAGAAATTGTGGTCTGTTTAAAGTTCATTACAAAAATGCTATAGTGATTGTAATGGGGCCTGGACTAGACATGTGGGCCAGGCTTTACTCCGCACATAAATGCAGCATGATATTCAGCTTAAGGGACTGGGGGAGAGAGGAAAAGAAAGAGGAGGAAAGCTCTGCCTTGTGTCCTCTTGAATCTGGGCTGTTCTGGCTGTTAATTTAGATACAAATGCCACCATGAGCAGTCTGCATGGACCCTGGCACTGCTTTGAAACCCCACTGAGATATCTTCCTGGCATATCTTACTCTGATGCTATGACTTACGAGCTTAATATAGCTCCATGGCTCTCTTACCTCATGCCAGTGGCTCTGCCCCTGTTGGGTATGAAGATTTTAGTTCCCTCATAAGTCACCACTTGCCCATTTCAGTTCGCTAAAAGGGGTGGCATGAGGAACAAGGCTCAAATCCTTATTCCTTCATCTTAATTTTGGTGCCTTGATTTTGGCACTAACGTGATGTCTGGCTTGTAATAAATTACACAAGCTCCCTGCGTTTCAGCTTCTTTGCCTTTAAAATGGGAATAATGATTTCAGCTTTTTAATGTACTTTGAAAAATGTGGACATAAAGCACTATCAAGAGAAGAAGGTTTTGGTTTTTTTTTTTATATTTTGTCTTTTTAATACAGGCTTGTTCCATAAATTATCAGCATTACCTCTCTAATGCGAACACATCTTCATCACTGTTGTTGAAGATACTCTTCAAAACTTTGCTGATAATATAGAATCTCTGTCTACTATTCCTGATAATTTCTATAAAGCCTCATTCTGTCACCAGCAATATATATTTTACTGAAGGCTGTGTGTCCTTGTCTTGTCAGAAACCACAGCCTTCACTTTCTTCTTTCACCCACAGTTTTATGTGTACTGCAACAGCCACGAGTAATATTTGTTTGGCCATGAGTAATTTTTGTTTCCAGATCCAGCATAAAGAAAAATCACTAACTTAGGGGACAAGCTATTATTTCCTTATGTTGTGTTGCACTCCCCTTTTTGCTGCACTATTCTCTGTCCTTTAAATCCCTTGCTTAAAACCTTCTCAGTGATTTCTTTATTTCTCCCATAAGTAGCCTCTGATTTTCAGGTTGGCTTCCGTGCAGGGTACTCTGTCATCTCATTTTTCCACTACCTTCCTCCATTCCATAATCAGTATTTTGCAGTCTGTGCTGGACATCTGGTGGACTACAACTCCCAGATCTAATGTGTGATTACTGGAGGTGAATCACTGCCTTTCCACGTAAGTGCACAGGAAGGTGATGAGAATAACCATCCAGGAAAGCACCTGGAAAAGGCAATGACAGGAATCAGTTGTGTGCGTGACGTCTGGCACTTAGCAGCAACAGAGCACTCAAGGCTGTAGCCTCCGGTCTGTGAGATGACCCGGGGAGAAATGTGTCCTTAACGTCCTAGGCATGGCTGGGACGAATGGAGACTTTAGGTCTCGCAGCTGTGACAGACAGCACAGTGCTGGTATTTCCCCATCAGTGGGCAGGCACCTGTGGGAAAGTGTGGTGGCCCTGGGTCCACAGCAGGGAGGAGGTGTTTGGGCTATGCCACGGCTCCTTCAGAGGATGACGAACAGCTCAGTGCTCAGCCGTTTGGATGCACGCAGGGGGGCAGGAGTCATCTCCACCACCCCAGTGTCCAACAGCTTAGGCACAGTGGAGTCCAGGTGCCTGGCAATAGACAGCCAGTCTGCTGTGGACGCAGCAGCGCCAGCTCGGGTTATGTTCCACTGTGCAACCTGAGCCCAGACTGCTGAGAAAGAGCTGTGAGAAAGTCAGCGGCACGCTATCTTTCCTATCTACTTTTGCTTTATAAATCAATAGATCTGTGACAATAATGTGTTTTAAACACACAGAAATGCTGGATACTTTTTTTCATAGTGAGTTGTCCAAATATTTGTTTGCTATCCTCAGAATACTTATATTCTCTAAGAAAAAAAATTATATCACTTTTTTCTTTTGCACTTTATATAAAAGCTTAGCTTTGCCTCTCCATTCACTTCTATTACCTTTGTTATTTTTCACAGACCTGTACATAGGTCCATATATTTCTTTAATGGGTTTTAAATTTTACTGCAGCCCCTTGTTATTGGCTCCCTAGCCAATTTACTTTACTCAGCAATATGATCTATTTGAGTGGAAATGGGAAGTTTATGCGATAGTCTCCCTAGACTTGTCTGAATGTATTATGCTCTGAGCCACGCTGGCCAGAATGCACCTTTGTCTTAGAAGTTATGCAGTCTGGCAACACTTGCACAGGGACTGCTGGAAACCCAAGGTCCCGTGACCACGTGGGACAAGGAATTGAAGATTCTGCAACCACGAGAACACTAAAGGACTCTGTGTACATGTTATTAAGATAAAAGGAATTGAAAGAATAAAAATGTTTGGGGGAATGCTCCACTGAGGATCCCATCCAGCACTGGAAAATTTCCTGGACTGGTAAGCACAAGCAGCATATTTCTAAGCCCACCATCAGCCCTTGATGGGATGCACCATTCAGAAAACTGGTTTTCATTTTGCCTGGTTTCTCTGACATCTTCAGGGCTGGCCAAGCCCTCAGCAAGGCTCCGAATGCAAGCGTAGTTAGATAGGGTGAAAACACTTTTAGATCTCACAAGCCTCCCTCCTGAGCATAGCTTACTGAGAACAGAAAAGCCATATACATCTAGTTCAGATACTCATTTATAGTTGGGTCAACTGGAAGAGAGCTTCCAAGCAGGTCTAGGGCATGGTTTAGATTTAATCCCACACATCCCAACCGAGACACCTTTATCAGTCTACTGTCACATCCCATATTGTCACTGTGTTGCTACTATAGCCCTGTTCTGTCTCTGAAAGGACTATATGATGGGGTAGGCTGCAGCAGAGACAACAAGGCTCATCAGCCCTGACAGTCTACTCAGGTCTTCTATTCCTGCCCCACTGTGTGTCCGTCACTCTGTTTTTTAGCTCTATGTAACCATTTTTTTTCTGTGACAAATGTTTCTACTTCCTGCCCTTGCTTGATTAATCTTTTCACCAGCTGTATTTGTGTTTGCAGCGTTTGTGTTGCTATGCATTCATTTCACCACCTCCACACCTCAGAGCATTGGCAACAATCACATTCTTTAAACAAAAATGCTGTTAACTCTTTGCATCCAAAGTAAGAAGAAGAAACGTCAGTACTGTGGATTGTGATTAGACAATGATTTCACTCTAACAGTCCGTGCACTGTAGGAGGCAAAGGAGGGACAGGATCACCTGGGAAGGCATGTAAGACTAGGTAACATTTGGATTGACAGCATCGTGTGTCCCTCCCTGTTTGCTCTTTACTTTGTGGAACTGTAATTATTAGCATCAAATTAATATACATACCCAACACAAGCTGGCACATAAGGAGGAGCAGAATGGGTGGCAGAGCAGCAAGACGTTTGTGTGTGTGGTTAAATAACAAGTAACTAAGGTTTTAGCAAGCGCTGGAGAATATGTGCTGTAGCTCCTGGGCTTTGAAAGATCAATGACACGGCCATTTGTTGTGCACTGACAACAATTTCCTGCCTTTGTATCAGCTATCGGAAAGAAACTGCCCACCCAAGCCCTTGGCAGGCTGTGCTGGGGCCCACGAGAGGTGCTTGCTTTCTTTCAGGCTGCATTGCCAGGGCTGAACTACATTTTGTCCTGTCAGTCACTTAATTAAGACTTGTCTATCGGATGTGGCAGGTGCAGCTTGCGGTGTCGGTGGCCAATATCTGTGTGTTCCTATCCTGCTGCTTCCCAAATGGAAATGTGCAATAGCCTTAAAGAGAGTTAGCTTCTGTCTTTGCTTTTGCTTTGAAGTATTTGAATGATTTACAGATAGGCTTTTTTTTTTTTCTTTGATTAGGTCTTATTTTCTCCTTTATATTTATTTCAAAGAGGGCATTGTTACAAAAAGCTCCAAGGACAGTCTGTGCTGTTTTCCCCGCTCCATAATTTTCTCCTTACAATTTTTCTTCAAAGAGTGAATAATACACCATTCAGTGCATTGCAACTGCACTCTGCTAATGGAAACGCTGCCTGGAGCTGCTTCAAAATGGTGGTCCAAACCAGCCCACAGTGCCGAGCCGTCTGTGAGACGGGCACCAGGAGTCCCCTGGTATGGCCGTGTCCTGGCAAGTAATTTTGGCATTCATGGGAGTTATTGCCACAAAGATTTGCATCTCTGTGCTGAGTCTTTTGGGTCTCAGCAGGATTTGTCTTCAAAACTTTGACTTGTTGGCCTAATGCAGTGTTTCAGACCAGCAAAGAGTCCTTACACAGAATTGCCTTGTCCTCCGATGTCAGGACAACTCCTTCAGACAGTCTGTCCTTCTCTCTTCTGCCTCGTTTGGTTCCTTCCCAGCTCACCTTCCCTCCTGTGCCCCTGCTTTCCTGGCCGACAGCCCTGCAAGCAGGTGCTGCTCACTTCTACTTCCTACGGGCATCCTCGTTTCAGCTCCACGCCAAAGGTCCCTCCCTCCATCATGCTCTCTGCGTCCCGGAGCCTGGGCTCTCCCCAGCAGCACAGTATCCGCCTATGATAAATCTTCCGTGCTTCCTCCTCCACCATTCGTTTTCACGTCCCAGTTTATCACTTCAGAGAAAGCAATGGCAAGAAAAGTCAGTGCAGGTTCCTACCAACTGGTCATTCATTTCATTACGCATTTTTGGCAACAGTCTTTTTTTTAATAGTCGTTTATGCCTGCCAGAGAAAGCGTGCGGAGAATCTGCCAACGTGAAGGGAGCTCCTGAGATTTTCCTGTGCGTCTCCTGCAGCGAGTACATTTCTTGAAGTCTCAGCTCTGGGAATGCTGCGACCATTTGCGAATCGGATTCTATCTTTCCACGGAGTAAGTCGTGAGCTCTCGTGATTATGGGAAANNNNCAGGAGAAAAGCGGGAGCTCTCTGAAAAAAGAAAAAAAAAAAAAAAAAAAAAAAAAACAAACCCCAAAGAGCCTGGGTGGTGATGGAGCTAGACACACGCACCCGAGCAGCCTCCCAAGGCTCGCTCTGTCGAAGCTCCTCTCAAGCCCACGCCAGGCGTCTGGGGCTCGGAGGGGGCTGCCGGGGGTAAGCGTTGGCGCCCGGCGGCCAGAC